>JAKTUW010000089.1:0-35870 GCA_030556915.1 Wickerhamiella qilinensis
GCCGGCGACGGCGGCGACCTCTCGCAGGCGGCGCGCGCCGGCCACTCGGAGTCGACGCCGCCCCCGCCGACCGCCGATGATGGCTCGCCCCACCCGCTCGGCGCCAAGCCGCCGCACGACTACCCCAAGTACCAGGAGCACCTGCGCAAGCTGAGCGGCAACCCGAGCCGCAAGGACCTCGACCCGCTGAACTCGCTGTCGTGGCCGTCGCTCGGCGCGGCCCAGCGCAGCAGCGAGGACGCGGCCACGGCCAAGGCGCGCGAGGCCCGCATCGCCGCAGCCGTGCACACGATCCTGACCGAGCTGGGCGAGGACCCGGACCGGCCCGGGCTGCAGGACACGCCGGGCCGCTACGCGCGCGCGCTGCTCGACCTGACCGAGGGCTACCAGGAGAACATCGTCGAGGTCATCAACGGCGCCATTTTCGAGGAGGACCACGACGAGATGGTCGTGGTCAAGGACATCACCGTGTACAGCCTGTGCGAGCACCACCTTGTGCCGTTTGCCGGCAAAATCCACATCGGCTACATCCCGCGCTCGCGCGTAATCGGCCTGTCCAAGCTCGCCCGCATCGCCGACATGTTTTCGCGCCGCCTGCAGGTCCAGGAGCGGCTCACCAAGCAGGTTGCCATGGCGCTGTGGGAGACGCTCGAGCCCCAGGGCGTGGCCGTCGTCATGGAGGCCCACCACATGTGCATGGAGATGCGCGGTGTGCGCAAGCCGGGCTCGTCCACCGCCACTTCCTGCATGCTTGGCTGCTTCCGGGACCGGCAGAAGACCCGCGAGGAGTTTCTGAGCCTGCTGAAGCATTCCTAGGCTTTGCCGTTCCCCCAGCCGGGTTCGGTCCACCTCTCATATGTGAGCCCCTCGCCGGCCCACCTGACGTTGTTTTATTACCGGCATTCAACACGCAAGTCGTTCTCCGTATATATCCGACATAACACCCCCGCATTCAACGAGCGGCATAAATTATTTCCTTACCTACCATTTTCGGCGCGCCGTTACCGTTAATCGTCAGTGTTCTCCGGACGTCGAAAGAAGCGCTGCTTTGGCGGCTTCGGCTGGTTAGGTCGAGCTCGAGCTGGCCAGTGCCCCTCCCACTCCCGCACCCAGTGCTTCATTGTGTATACCTTGCCTGACTCACCATGACTCTCTTACAGGAGCAGCACCCACGCAGCTCGTACATCCCACACGCTTTCGCTTCCACTTCCCCCGGCACACATCCCTGCCCTATTGAGATCATTAATAGGGACGGCTCGCCGCAGGCCCCGCGGCAACACGCTGTCACAAGTTTGTTTCCGCACCCGGCAACCGCGCCCGGTAACTAGCCATCATGACTGAGAGCAGCGCGGCGGGAAAACAGTTCAAAATTACCCAACTGTTTCTGCATCCCATGAAGTCCATGAAGCCTATCTCCGTGCAGGAGCTCGAGGTCGACGAGTACGGCTTCAAGTACGACCGTGCTGTGCTGCTGGCCACGCCCGTGCCCGGGCGTGACGACTTTTTCCGGCTGCTGTCGCAGCGCCGCGAGCCCCAGATGGTGCTCATTACCACGTCCATCCAAGGCAGTCTGCTCACCATCAAGCACCAGTCGGGGCCCGAGTACACCATTGATCTCGCCAAGGTGCCAGCTTGGCAGGCCACCGCCCGCGCAGTCAAGATGATCATCTGGAACGAGGAGGTCGGTGCCGCGGATATCGGCCAGGCCGCGGGCTTCCCGGAGTTTTGGCACTCCATCTACCCGCCGGGTCACAAATTTGCCCAGACAACGCTCCTGGTGCCCGTGGCCCGGAGAAAAACCAACCAGTGGTTAAATGTGTCGGCCCAGGCCGAGCAGGGACGCGTGGCGGAAAGCGGTCTGCAAGATCGCTTCCCGGGCCATCTGGTGTGCACAAAGTCTATTGACGATCTGAACACACGCCTCGAAACGCAGACAAACTCGGATGTCCAGGTCAAGGCCAACCACTTCCGACCAAATATTGTCGTGGAAACCGACGAGCCCTACGAGGAGGACGATTGGCTCAAAATTGTCGTCGCTGGGCACACGTGGTTTGTGCCCACTTGGTGCCCGCGCTGCGAAGTGCCTACTGTCAATATTGAGCGGGGATACTTTGAGAAATCTAAGCAGCCGAACGCCCTGCTCAACTCGTATCGCCGGCTGGACCCCGATACCAGCGATCCCGTTTTCGGCATGAGTCTCATCAATAAGGACTGGGGGTACAAGATCCGGGTTGGCGACATTGTAACCGTCCTCGAGACAACGGACCGCTACTAATGTGCATTCTATTGGCTAGTACAACGCCTGGCATCGGCGCACCGCACTGCCAGCCAAGGGGTGCGGCAATTTCGCACGCATAGGTGGGCAGGCTGCCATTACTACCTCCCCCATGGGGAGAAAGAGGAATATTCTACGTTTCTAACTAGTGCAGGTCTACAACAATATACCTACTGATTTTAGGGATCGATTTTATAGCAGAAGTGACGGGACCCACCCACAGGTTTTTTCTTCATGCCTAGCTGCATAGCTCAATACACCAGGTGCACGAAAACCCAAACCGCGAGCGGCCCACCGAGCATCAAGAGCAAAGTTGTACTCGCCACGGGCTGCTGCGGCGGCCTAGAACTAAAGTGTCATGTTGAAATTTAGTTGCACTTCAGCAATACAAGATTACAGGAAGCATATAACCTCCTCGAATGCATTTGGCATCTCGCAAAGGTGCCATTTCTTTGAACCATCCGTCGCACATTGCCATGCTCATGATTATGCAGGCCCAACTGCGTCAAGTATGCATAGTCCCGCAAATCATTTAAAATGGTGGGGAAGGTGCGGTATTGCACAACTTCACATCTTATCATAGTCACCATGGCCAAGAATGTGTTGGTCATCGGCGGTTCGCGCGGCATTGGTTTCGCAATTGCTCAGAAGTTCGCCAGCGTAGGTGACAACGTCACGATTACCGGGCGAGATAGCAAGACTCTGGAGGATGTGGCAAAAACACTTCCAACCACTAATAAAGACCAAAAGAATACGTTTTTGACAATCGATATTGCAAATCCAAAAGCGGATCTCGAGGTAAGTGCCGAGTACGACGTTGTTGCTATCAGTGCCGGCATTGCAAAGCCCGGATCCTTTGAGGATGACGACCGCGCGTTTACAGAACTGATGTATCGGACGAACCTGCTTGCGCCAGCACTTTTAGCCCAATCATACGCCTCGAACCGATTGAAGGCTGGGAAAAAGGGCGGTGAAATTATCTTCATTAGCTCTACCGTTTCACTGCGAGCTATTGCCGGCATGTCCCACTACACAGCTACTAAGGGGGGTATCAATGCACTGACAAAAGCCCTCGCCAAAGAGCTCGGGCCGAAAGGATTCAAGGTGAATGCCATTGCGCCAGGCCCAACAGGCACAAGTGCATTTCCAGAAGATATGAAGTACGTGCTCCAGGTGCCCTACCAGGCTTACCGTCTGGGGCAGATCACACAGCCCCAAGAGATCGCTGATATGGTGTACCAGGTCTCAACCATACCCTCAGTGACAGGGCAGGTCGTGGCTGTTGACAACGGCAATTCGGTGGGTTAAGGACAGGGGGCACTTCATCTGAGGCGTGATGCACTAGTATCCTATGGACAGATGATTGTGGCTGTGTCTGGCAACCTGATCTATTAATCTAGCTTGTTTACCCGGAAAATAACTTGCCGCAATTTTTACTCTAATATATCTCTTGCATTCCTCAATTACAATCGCGAAAAGTGGCCGCTTAGGCAGTGGCTCACTGTAACGAGCTATCTTGCTCTGTAGTTGCCTAAGGCGACGCCCCTTACACCTACTGCGTATTTCGGGTAATCAGATGGTAATGCGAGATATTCGCAGTGCCACCGCGTCTACAAGGCGGACACTTAGTTACGTGAGATCAATAAGCGGATTTGTAATGAGCCTCATCGCGGGCGTTGGAACTACGTCGTGTGGCGCTTGTGAGTTTGGGGTCAAGCATCAGTAAGGGGGGCTTGGGCCACTAGCCTCTAGCAATCAGACTAGACGGAGAGATCACGGAATATCCAACTCTAATTAGATGCAAAATACATTCAATTTCTAGGAATTCATCAGAACTATAGTAGTCTTCGCGCCGTACTACGTGTTTGGCAGATAGAAGTTTGCGTGTTTCATTTTCCGAGAAGCAGATCTGCGACCCTGCAGACCGAACGCCACGTTGATTGCGCGATGATTTGAAATCCATATCGCGCCTGATTGATTTCAAATCATATTAGACAAGAGCACAGCAACTATTTAAGGCCATGATATGGCCGTATCAAGTATCAATCACTTTTCTTTATCTGTTAAACCCCACTCTTGTATTCAAATGTCCAAGAACGTCCTGGTAACTGGTGGCTCGCGCGGCATTGGTTTGGCCATTGCCAAGAAGTTCGCAGCTGAGGGCTATAATGTGACAATTTCCGGAAGAAACGCGGCAACTCTGAATGAGACTTTGAACAAGTTGCCCGCTTCTGGTGAGCAGAAACATAAGATCTGGGAGGCGGATCTGTCCGATCCTAAGACAAAACTCGAAGTTGATTCTTCTTACGATGTGCTCGTCAACAATGCTGGCGTTGCTATAATCGAAAACTTTCAAGAGGTTGATATTGGTGAGGCGGAAAAGATGTATCGTACGAACGTGCTTTCGCCCGCCTTTTTGGCACAGAACTATGTTGCGAGTCGGAAGAAGGCTGGCAAAAAGGGGGGCGAAATTATTTTTATCAGCTCCGTCGTGGGTGAGAAAGGTTATCCCAAAATGAATCACTATTCTGCTACCAAGGGTGCTATTAATGCGCTCACTCGGGCGCTTGCGAAAGAACTTGGCCCACAGGGCTACAAGGTGAACTCAGTAGCGCCTGGGCCGGTAGACACTGAGGCCTTCCCTGAATCGATGAAGGTGGTTCTGCAGGAGCCCTTTCAGGCGCTAAATATAGGAGAGATCACGCAGTCAGAGGAGATTGCAGAGACTGTTTGGGCAATTGCCCAGGCCAAATCTGTAACAGGACAGATCTGGTCGGTTGACAATGGAGCATCTATCTAGACTGCCCCCAGGCTGTATAGCCAGATGTTATCATCATAAAGTTACCAAGACATTATTGTGCTTCAATGAAAACTAGTTGTAACTAATTCAAATAGGACACTAGCCTGCCGCCTACGCGCTCAACAAATAAGATACTGTTTGTGCCCTTACTTAGCTTTCCTGATGCACCAGCACAGACATGTATCGTAGATCACGGGTAACCAAGTGTTAAGGGTACTTTCACGCGTGCAAGGAACAGATGATTAGATAAAAGCGAGGACAATGAAAGTACGAAAAACCACATCGTGGATACGGGAGCTAGAGCAAGTGATTGCTGTATGTAAGTATTGCCTACATGCAGCGGCTAGCACTAGTGAGCTCAAAGATCACTTGGTGAGCGCCATCCTCTGACAATCGACTTGCAATTATGCTACTTGCAGCCTGTGTTAGGAAGCCAAGGTTGCCAGGTAGTGCTTTCTAGGAGAAATTTGAAAAGTTGCCACAGCTCGCTAGCCATGGGCTACCCTGCGTAAGGAGTTGGTATACCCTATCGATTCTTATGTTTGTCTATGCACCATAACCCAAAGATTTCTCCTGAGCCTTCATACTTGAATCCCTCGTTATTTTTTTATCTATAAGGTTAGCTCGCATGCTTCTTCAGCTACTGATCTATTGACAAAGGCCATATAAGAGACTAATTTTTGGCAAAACTGTACATGATGTAGCTACCGGTGGTTCGATTTTTCACGGTTGAGGTGGCCAGCGTAAGGGAATGGATCTGACCTTAACCAAGATGTGGATATGCACCTGATGCGCACCACCCTCCATGCACCGTAATCCAAGCTATGGTGGTTGCTTTAGGCTTTTTTGCTTGAATGCTTCGTTTAGCTCTCCTTATGGGTAGCATTTACTCTTTATCTATTTCAATTGCTTTCGTTGTGAAAGTTTACAGTCTGAAGAACACTCCCCCTGCCTTTGTTAATAAAATGAGTATGTCAAATTGGTTAACTCATCGGTTAACTCTGCCGCACGCCATGCACCTCACGCATTCTGCATAATGATGATGCCTCACAACCTTGCCGCGAACACTCTTGCCAAAGACATGCCTGCCTCTGAATGACAATGGATAGAAAATTTTCATTGTATAGCATGATCACCTTCCAAAGTTTGCCAAATTTTTTGCAGTCTTCGCACGCGCTTAGCCTGTTATGCGGCAGAAATTGGTGGCGGCATTTCCAAGTACCCTAGTGGCACAGGTACCCGGTTAGCTGCATAAGGTTAGGAATCCAAGTAGCACATTATAGGTTATAAATTGCATCGCAACGCCTATCCGGGGCCACGAGGAAGCCCCATTCAAGCATTGATTAAGCTTCCTTGTTCATTTGAACCTAAATTCACTTCAAAATGTCTAAAAATGCTTTGGTGACTGGTGGCTCGCGTGGCATTGGCTTGGCCATTGCTGAAAAACTCGCAGCTGAGGGCTACAGTGTGACAATTGCCGGAAGAAGTGCTAGCACTCTGAGCGAGGCCTTGAAAAAGTTGCCCCCTTCTGGTGGGCAGCAACATAAAATCTGGGAGGCAGATCTGTCCGATCCCAAGACGAAGCTCGAAGTTGACGCATCCTATGATGTGCTTGTCAATAATGCAGGCGTCGCTGTCTATGGCACCGTCGATGAGATTGAGACTGATCAGGCGGAGAAGATGTATCGTACAAATGTGATTGCTCCTGCTCTTTTGGTGAAAAGCTATGTGGCGAACCGGAAGAAGGCCGGCAAAAATGGCGGAGACATTATATTCGTCAGTTCTGCCGCGGGTCAGAAGGGTTTCGCGGGTACGAGTCACTATTCTGCCACTAAGGGTGGGATCAACGCGTTAACTCGGGCGCTGGCAAAGGAGCTAGGGCCACAGGGTTACAAGGTGAACTCGGTGGCCCCTGGTCCGGTGAGCACGGAATTGTTCCCTGAAGACCTTAAGTATATTTTGCGGGAACCTTTCCAGGCGCTGAATATTGGAGAAATGATGGAACCCAGTGAGATCGCTGATATTGTTTGGGCAATTATACAGGCAAAATCCGTGACGGGGCAGATCTGGGGTATTGACAACGGCAATACATTGTAGGTCTAGATAGCGATCTCAGTTAGCATTTAAACAACTTTGAACTGCTTGCTATGATAGCGCCGTATATATTGTGAGCGTTGTCATAAGCGGCTTTAGTTGGGCTCCTGAGACGGGGATACTGTTCGGAATCGGCTCGGCCCAGAGCCCGAACGGCCCGCTAAATGCATATGCCCGCTGAGCGATTTTGCGGGGCACCTAACCCTTGCTGAGGATCCTCTGTCAAGTATAAGGATGCATGAATTACAGCTGTTAACTTTGGTCAAATAGGCATCGCACATTTCGGAATAAGTCGATGAACACAAGCTTTTTTTCCCCAAATTTATATACTTTCAGCTTTGGAGTTTTGAGCTCTTTGAAGGGGGGAGCTCATATGCTGTCCTGCACAAGCCTCGCCACCCAACGTCATGATTTGAAATCCAGGGCGCGCATTGCAGTGACATGACAAATACAAATCAAAACCCGTGTGTGACACCGGCTACTTAAAGCCACGGTGAGACACGAATTGCTGAGTATTTACTGTTGACATATTCAGAAATTGACATCCCTATGTCGAGGAACGTTTTGGTGACTGGTGGCTCGCGCGGTATCGGCTTCGCGATTGCTGAGAAGTTTGCAGCCGAAGGTTACAATGTGACCATTTCTGGAAGGGATGCGAATACTTTGAACGCGGCTGTTAAAAAACTCCCTACTTCCGCCGGCCAGGAACATAAAATCTGGGAGGCGGATCTCTCGGATCCTAAAACGGATCTTAAGGTCGACGCGTCGTACGATCTACTTGTCAATAACGCTGGCATCGCTGTGACCGGGCCATTTGCTGAGGCCGACGTCGAGAAGGTGGAGAAGATGTATCGTACGAACGTTTTGGCTCCAGCATTTCTAGCCCAGAATTACGTGGCGAATCGGAAGAAGGCTGGTAAAAATGGCGGTGAAATCATTTTCATCAGCTCTATCGCCGGCCTGAAGGGATTCCCTTCGATGAACCACTATTCTGCCACGAAGGGTGCGATCAACGGGTTGACTAGAGCGCTTGCGAAAGAGCTTGGACCGCATGGTGTCAAGGTAAATAGTGTGGCTCCTGGACTGGTGGAGACGGACATGATTTCCGCAGGTGGTGAAAGGCTCAAGGCGGCTTTGCAGGAACCTTTCCAAGCTCTGAACCTTGGACAGGTTACGAAGCCAGAGGAGATAGCTGAGACCGTTTGGGCTATTTCGCAGGCAAGGTCCGTGACGGGGCAGATTTGGGCCGTCGACAATGGTGAGTCACTTTAAACTCCTCTTATAGAGCCCCATAGCACTTGAAGTTGTTGAGGTATAGCGAGAGTTCTTAAGTTCAAAGGGGAAACCAAAAGTTCGGCTGAGTCGCGCTATGTATCCGTATGCCGGCTCGCTTAAGCTCGGAGCCGCAGGGCACAGTGCAGGCGAAGGGCGCATCGCAGCGCCCTAACCGTGCGCGCACTCTTCAAGCTCCCATGTGTGCGGAGGAGCTGGGACAAAAGTCGCATCACGTGCGCTCATGCATACTCAACGCGTCCACGAGCTTGGTTTATTTTGGTTTTTTAACAGCAAACTTCTTGGGACTGCTATCATGGCGGAAGACGAGCTAGACTTGCAAGACGCCATGGCGAGCTTGAGCATTGTTCGCGATGTGACCATGGGCCCCCCGCGCAGTCCGCGCAAGACTCCCCACCCTGGCTCCTTGACGGCGATTCTAAACAGCGATGATGGGAACGACATAAAAGACGGGGAAGTCACTGCTTCTGAGCCTGCCGCAAAAGTTTCCGAGATTGTGTCTGCGTTCTATAAGCTTTGTGCATCACTCCCGGCTCTAACAGACTCTGTGATGCCTGGTCCGCCGAGGGTGACCGTAGTCTTGTCGCCACTGAGCTACAAGCACGTCTTTTCGCGGCTGTGGCTCTCAAAGCGCGTCCTGTCCACAATTGTCGAGCGCCCCGAGCGGCTCAATGCCTGTGCTCTCGGAATTGGTGCTGCCCGCACGGTGATCCCGCTGCGACTGACAGAAAGCTCGCGGCGCGTCTCTTTGTTCAGCCCCCATGTCACTGCCGTGCATGGCGAACAATGGCCACGAGATTTATATACAATTTCCAGTGGCGTATCAGAAAAGCTGGCGGCCGGCGAGGTAGAGGTCCCGGAAGGATGGCCCTCTAGTGATATATATTTCGGCCCCGAGTCTGTTATAGCGCTGGAAGCTGTCGTGGGGGCGATTGAAACCGGTGTAGACACTGTGTTCAGCAATAACAATCTTCACGAGACGCGTCGCACGTTTGTATGCGTTCGCCCTCCTGGCCACCACTGTCATGAAGTCGCCGCCTCCGGGTTTTGTATCATCAACAACGCACACATTGCCATTCAGTACGCGAAGGCTCAGTACGGAGTGACGCACGCAGTGATCATGGACTTTGATCTACACCACGGCGATGGTTCGCAGGATTTGTGCTGGAAGTTGGCCTTCAGCAATGACCAAGAGCCGCCTGTGCGGATTGGCTATTATTCCTTGCACGACATCAACTCTTTCCCGACAGAAAGCGGCTATGCTGATCCTGAGAAGATCACAGCTGCTTCGGCATGCCTGGCCGCCCACGGGATGTCGATCTGGAATGTTCACCTCGAACCTTATGCCACCGAGGACGAATTTCATAAGCTGTATGAGACCCGCTATGCTGTGCTGTTTAGGAGAGCCGCGGCGTTCTTGGGACAGGCTGAGCGAGAGGCTAGAGAGGCACGTAGGCCATTCCGGTCGCTGGTCATCGTGTCTGCTGGTTTCGACGGCTCAGAGTTTGAGTCTTCCGGTATGCAGAGGCACCACGTTCACCTGCCCACGTCGTTCTTCAATCGATTTTCGCTAGACTGTGGCCATCTTGCGGACCGGTACAGTGAGGGCCGGGTTGTTTCGTTGTTAGAAGGAGGTTATTCTACTCAGGCTCTGTCCACTGGCGTCTTCAGCCACCTTACCGGCTTGCATGGAGCACAGTGGCAGCCTGATTGGACGTCTGCCAAGGTCGCAGAGGAGTTTTTGAAGGGCAGTCGTGTGCGGTGGAAGCAAACGGAAAAGTGGCCTGGGCTGGGTATTCAACTGGGCCGCACGCTGTTCCCCAAACAAGAACATCCGGCCGCGCCCGTCAAAGTAGAGTTACCCCCAGCACCAAGCGGGCGGTTGAGAACACGCGCGGCAGCTCGTGCCAATGGTGAGGCTGCAGCTGAGGTCAAAGCCGAGCTTGTATACACGCCTGTGCCTACCATGCCTGCTGCCGTGTCTGCGACAGCTGTGGTGCCTGAGCAGACACCGGTATTGCCTGGGGCGCCGCCGCCGCCAGAAATTGGGACGACTGGAAACGAAAAGAATGAACACGCAGATGAACACGCAGATGGACACGCAGATGGCACCCGCGTGCTGCCGCAAATTCAAGCCATCTCACTTGAAGAAAAAAAGCCCAATAACTAGTTATTTATTTTGTCGTAACAATGCCTGATCCTCCAGGTGAACAAATAATCTGCGGTTGTACTTTACACAAGCAAATTGCCATGCGCAACAACTGTGCCCGGTCACGGTTGGAATCTCAAACACCGTGCGTGAAGACATACGAATAAGGACAGTAGAATCCAGTGCTCGTTTGAACAACAGTATACTATGTGTCGCTAGGCATGCCACTACCTACTGGGCTATCCTGGGGTCTCAAAGTAAGGGGATGCGTTGTATCAAGAACCGTATGAGGTGTTTCAGGGCAAGGAGCAGCAGAGGTGGCTCACGTCTCTGAGCGTGACTCCCCCAGCATGGCTCCCAACAAGGCATGTGCGATCTGCCCTAGGAAGCCAGCGAGCGGCCAGCGGCACGTCACCCACCGCAGCCGCGCAGTGCGTGCGCCGTCGGACCACCGTGACTAAACAGGCACAAGCTCCGATTCAGACATCGTCGTGCCATTCCTCCATGCTGGTTATTCTCAAGGCCGACACGCCAATGCCACCGGTAGTGACGGCCCAGGGCGACTATGGCGTGATTTTCGAGCAGCGTCTCCGAGCCGCCGGGTTGGAGGGGACCGTACAGAGCTACGACGTGGTGGCCGAGCGTTATCCCGACCCGGCGCAGCTGAGCCCCGCAGATACGCTGCTCATCACCGGCTCGAAACACAACGCCTGGAGCGACGACGAGTGGATCCTAAAGCTCGTCGAGTACACCCGGCAGGCCATTGGCAAGCAGCGCGTGGTCGGCGTGTGCTTTGGGCACCAGATCGTGGGCCGGGCTTTAGGCGCCAAGGTGGGTCCGGCGAAAAACGGCTGGGAAGTGAGCAGCTCCGTCTTTGAACTCACTCCGCAGGGCCGTGCGGTGTTTTCCGAGCTCGACTCGCTCCTGTCTGCGAGCGCCGGTCGCCAGCCGTCGCTGATGCAGATGCACCGGGACGAGGTGCATGAGCTCCCCGCCAACACGCAGCTGCTCGCCCGCGCGCCGGGCACGATTGTGCAAGGCTTTTACCGCCCGGGCTCGCTCCTCTGTGTGCAAGGGCACCCCGAGTTTGACCAGTTTATAATCGAGACAATCGTCAATGCGCGGTTCGAAGGCGAGATGCGGGAGGACGCCCTGCGACGGGCAAAGTTGGCACACGACGGTCACGCCATCAACCAGGCCGTGGTTCGCTTTATCAAGGGTGAGCTGTGACCTGGCTCTTGCATGTGTGTGAGTGAGCGTGTATGTGTGAGCGTGTGTGTTTGCAGAAAAGGGCTGAACCTATTCGTGCAGACAGCTTAACTCGAACATATACTGCAGTTCATTCCCACAGGCCCGCGAGCATACACGCAGCTCCGGGCCGGTGCTGGCTGGGCATTAGGGCTCTGAATCTGGGCGCATGACGGCCGCTCAATGATAAGTAGATGAAGTATCAGAGCGACGCAAAGCCCAAAATAAAATCAACTAGAAACCCTTAGCGTATCTATTGGCGACTGCATAAGGTAGGCAGGCGCGCTTGATGGTACACAAGCAGGGCCACGGCCACCTGTATGCTCCTCTCTCCACTATCCAAACACTACCCTGCCTGCATGCCCCTTCACGCTTTCAGAGCCCCGCGTGACGCAGCCGCCCCGTTTCATATTCCAGCCGTGCGCTATGCAGGCAACTGCCCCTACCCAGTGAGATAAAACTCCCAAGTGTGCGTCCGCGACCGTCTGGGTTTCGGCACCTCGCTAGTTCTAGACCCCAAACACTCATTTATCTCACTTTCCTTCGCCATTTCGGTTCCTTCGCGATACAGAGCGCGGGCGCGGCCGCCAGGCCAAGAGCAGCCAGACGCTGTGCGGAATGCGCCAGACTCCCAAGCGTGGCGTCCTCGCTTTGAGGACCACGCTCCAGGACAAGCAGCTGCTCCGGGGACGGACGTGTCGCCTGCCGGCCCGTCGCCCGCCGTCCCGTCGCCCGCTGGGATGCCGGAGCGAGCGACATCGCCGCGCACCCATATTGCCCAGCAAGATTTTCCACAGGGCCCAGCGCTGACTTCTCGCCCTCATGCCCCACCATTTGGTGACCGAGGGCCCCCGGGCCATCCCCAGTCCCAGGCTCGGGACATAGCGCGTAGCCCCAGTCCGACGGCCGCCGAGCCCACCGCGATTCTCACTCCTAAACGGTATCAGACCGGGGGCCAGAAACCACCGGTTGCGATAACTGCGGCTGCCCCTGCGGCTGATTTGGCCACACACCTGCGGTCAACGCGCCTCAGTGAGCGACACAAGCCGGACCCTACTCCTCAGCCTTACCCCCAGCCTGATCAGGCTCACCAACACCCGGACACATCGCCGCCACCCAGCCAGCGGAGGCCTCCGCAAGCTGCGCAGGGCCCACAGAGCTCGCAGGCAGCGCCGCGCCGACCGTCTGAGAATTACACGGCAGTTCCTATCCGGCTGCCTTCTCAGGTGGTAGGAAAACGGGTGCCCGAGCACGCTACGGTGGGTGATCTCGCAGACCGCTTGGTATCAGAGTATGCCTTCGAGTTGCTGGCAGAGTTTTGGCCCGAGGAGCGCGGAATTAAGGCACTCGTGGCCTCCGATGTCATTCTCTGGGAGGTCGTCGAGGGGCTTATGCGTCCGGTCCGCCCGGCTGAACGTGTGAGCGACGTGTGCGCCACGTGGAGAGACCCGAGAACGTCCTACCTGCAACTGACCCATTCCAAGATGCGCGAGGACGTTCAGAGCCTGGCCTCGCTGATACCACGCCGAGATATTTTACGGGCGCCCAAGGACCTGCGGAACGTAATGATTCACTTTGGCCGGATTCAGAGTGATTCCTCCAAAGGGTCCAAGTCTCCGATTGTTTGGTCGCGCGGCGTCCTAGACATCTTCGATGGTGGTGTGCACGTAACTGCCCGCACCGTCAGCATGGACACCCGGACGTTTTCGAAGGCCATGCCGCTCGCCACAACAGACGTGTACTCTTTGTCGTCGGATAAGTCGGCCGCTCCAGGTAAGTACACCGTGGGCCTGCGGTCGCAACTTCCCATGCATTTTTTCACCCAACCTGACGATGCCTTAATATGTGTGAGTATGTCCTCCCTGAGCGACTTTTCCCTACTTCGAAACACAGTGTTCACAATGCGATCCAAAGCCGTCGACGAGTTAGCTGCTCAGCATGGTGGAATGTCTAGCAACGATGCCATTTTTCCATCCTCGCGCAGCCGGTCTGCTAGTTCTGCCACACAATCTAGCATGCACAGTACCCACAGCGCGCGTAGTAACCGCAGCGTTAGCAGTGAGACCGGAAGCGCACAGACCATTGGACCTGGGAGCGGCGAGGCGCCCGAGATGCCGATGGGTTCACCAACCCGGGGCATTAGATCTCCGTTATTGCGCGGAGATTCCCCAGGCGGAGTTCAGGCGCACGAGGGCCCATTGCCGCACGGTGGGGGCCCATTGATCACCGCGCCAAGCGCCGCAAGCGAGGCAGCCTCGGACCCAAGAATTCGCCAAGCGAGCCTGCTAGGGGCGCGCTACCGAACCGCAGGACGGCCTTCGGTAGACTCGACAAAGCACAATGAGCAGTGGGCTGCACCTGTGGAGGTAGCACCTAACTCGCTACTTGCCCAGGCTCAGGAGTCGAATGCCTTCAGGTATTCGCCGTTGGCCGTTTCGTCTCGTCCCGAATAGCATCATAATTACCTTTTATGGAAGAATATAAAGCACCCTATTTCTACGGCATCGGCACGAGCCGCTGCAGAGCAGACGGGCGCGGCCGACGAAAGTTCTATGAAGAGGTTACTGGCCGTCTGAAGAAGGTGCTTCAAGGACCCATGGTTAGGTACCTAGCGGCCCTTAAAATCTTGTTAGATTCAGTTCAATGGTAATAAGCATATGAAGGGGTCTTAATCCTCCTCAGCAACACGGACCATAGTTGATCATCACAATCATACGTACAAATAAATTTCAGGAAGCGATGTGGGGTGAGTAAGCCGCACGAACTTTCGTTGTGTGGGCAAACGCGCGCCCGATGCCAGGGTTAGGCACCAATGTACGGGAGGGTTACAGGCAAACAAGTAGTAGGGCTCAGGGCTTGCCTGGTCATCACTCAGCTCTACTCCCAGACTCACGCTACCAGAGGCCTCCAGAGAGCGCAGCCCTGAATTTCATCTCAGACAACAATGCCTTTCCAAAAGAGCGAGAAGACTTCCGCGTACCACTCGCGCTTCCAAACCCCCTTCCGTCGCCGGCGCGAGGGTAAGACCGACTACTACGCCCGCAAGCGTTTGGTCACCCAGCACAAGGCCAAGTACGCTTCGCCCAAGTACCGCCTGGTCGTGCGCTTCACCAACAAGGATATCATCGCCCAGATCGTGTCCTCGCAGATCGTTGGCGACGTTGTGCTGACGTCCGCCTACGCCCACGAGCTCCCCCGCTACGGTGTCAAGCACGGTTTGACCAACTGGTCTGCCGCTTATTGCGTCGGCCTGCTGGTTGCTCGCCGCGCTCTGCAGAAGCTGGGTCTTGACGAGAAGTTCGTTGGTGACGAGGAGCACTCTGGTGAGTACTCGCTGACTGAGGTCAACGAGGATGACCTGCGCCCCTTCAAGGTGTTCCTGGACGTTGGTCTGCAGCGCACCACATCCGGAGCCCGCGTTTTTGCTGCCGTCAAGGGTGCTAGCGATGGTGGCCTGTACGTTCCTCACTCTCCCAAGCGTTTCCCTGGTTACGACATTGAGACCAAGGAGCTCGACCCCGAGGTTCTGCAGAAGTACATTGTCGGTGGCCACGTCGCCGAGTACATGGAGGAGCTGGCTGACGACGATGAGGAGCGTTACCGCCAGCTGTTCCAGTCCTACATCAACGATGGTATCGAGGCCGACGCCATCGAGGACATCTACTCCAAGGCCCACGAGCAGATCCGGGAGGACCCCGCTTTCAAGCCCACTCAGAAGGACAAGGCCAAATACAAGGCTGAGGGTCTCAAGTACAAGAAGACCAAGAAGACTCTGCAGGAGCGCAAGGAGGCTGTTGCCAAGAAGATCATTGCTTTCCAGAACGAAGAGTAAGATTTTTTTTCCATAAAAAAATAAATAATCGCATCACAACTTGTAAGCTTTTGCTGTACTTAGTATATCCCCGCCCCTTCTTTTGCTTTGTCGTGCTTTGTTGTATGCTGTGCCCTGCCTGCTTCTAAGTGAACAGTGGAGAGCCTGACCTTACCCTAAAATCTCATCACTCTTATTCTGCCATATGCACAGATGCTGCTGGCCCTTAGGCTCCGGGAGGCGCCAAACACTTGTTGGCCTTCTGCATGTGCGAAATTTTAGCATAAAATCGCAGCCTGACAGGGCTAAGCCACCGAAACTCTCTGGCCGGGGCCGCTACGATCCGGAGGCGGGTGACAATGTCTACGTCCAAGAGTACGATTATTCGATCACACCGACCACGTACACGTACAAGGCAGAAGATAATATTGATCAATTCGAGCGGTTTCCATTAGTTGACAGTAAAGCCTTGGCGCTTAGGTCTCAGAGACCGCGGAAAGTGCGCATGCTTGCCAGGGACTTCATCGACGACAGTCTGTACAACCCGTCATATGGATATTTCAGCAAATCCGCAGAAATTTATGGACCCAAGACACCATTTGAGTTTCGAAATATCGCGAACATCGACAAATTTCTGGATGCATGGACTCAAGAATATGAGACTTTATCAAAAGGAAGTGCTAACGATCGTTTTGCGCGGGTTGGCTCGCCCGGTGCTCAGACGAGTCAACGTTTACCTGGGCGGCTTGTTTCGAAGGCACAAGTCGATACAGTGACGGAGGAAACAAGAAAACAACGTTTACGACAGATCTGGCATACTCCTTCGGAGCTCTTTCACCCATACTATGGACGAACTCTTGCCAGGTACATTGTCAACCAGCACCGAGCCAAACTCAGCCAAGGAGCTGGCGATTCCAATGTTGCAAATCTTGTCATATATGAAGCAGGCGCCGGAAATGGCACACTAATGACAGATATTCTGGATTATTTGCGCGAGTATGAGCCCACTATTTATGAAAGAGCAGAGTACAATGTGATTGAAATTAGTCCAAGTCTCACTATCAAGCAAAAGGCCACATCTATGGACCACGGTACGCATATCAACATTGTCAACAAAAATGTTCTCGAGTGGTCTCGTTTAGAGGAACGACCGTGCTTTTTTATTGCGTTGGAAGTTTGGGATAATATGTCCCATGATGTTATTCGCTATGACAATTCGTCCAATCTCCCCCACCAAGGTTACGTGGTTATTGAACCAGATGGAAACTTTACTCAAGTATTTTCGTCAAAGCTTGACAAATGGGCTGCTAAGTTTCTTAATACTCGGAACTCCATCACTGATTACCGGCCTGATTTCAAGTTGGGCTGGCACCCGCTATGGCGTCCCAAATCGCTACGTCAGCTCAAGAATGCAGTGATCCCTTTTTATGGCAACCTCTCAGTAGACGAGTATATCCCTACCAAATTTTATGAACTGTTGCACATTTTGCGGGACTACTTTCCTCGTCATCACCTTATAGGCTCCGATTTCACACATTTCACAGAGAGAATCTCAGGATATAATTCGCCAGTTGTCCAGACTTTTATTGATGGAACTGCCGTACCCATTTCCACATTTATGGCTATACAGGGCTATTTTGACATCATGTTTCCAACTGACTTCCGGCTTGCCCGTCAACTTTACGAAGAAGTTTGCCAGAAAAGAGCTGACGTTGCTGGTCATGGCCCATTCCTAGCTCAGCATGCGCTGAAGACGGATACGGATACGAGAACTGGTGAGAATCCAATGCTCTCTTTCTATCGTAATGCCGCATTTTTAACCACACGCTCAAGAGGTCTCGATGAGCAATATCCGTGAGCGTGGTCTACAGACGATTTTGGTGTATATTACTTGCACTGGTGCCAATTAACAGAAAGATTGCTGCCTCAAAGCTCGGGTTTGTTTCGGCTCATTGTTCATCGAAAATTTTGCCCTACTGAAAGTATCTGAGACTGGAGTTTCAGGCTACGAACTTTTGAAAGCAATCAGTTTCTGACTACTTGAGCTTTGGAGCTTCGCACGCCGCAAACATGAAACACAGCCGACAGGTAGCTGACGCATTCTATGAGTCAGCCCAATGTATCCATAGGTTATTTCTGGTCTTAGACTTGAGCCATATGCACGGTTGTTTCAGGATTGCAGCAATCGTCACGAGGTACAGCTGCTGCCAACCACATGTAATCTATCATAGAAAGCAGGCTTTTCTAATTACTAGAGATTGTTGTCAGTTTTAATCTAGGTACTTACAAAGAAAGAACTTTTGAGTTTGGCGCTCGGTACCATAGGCAAACCTGGGAATCTCCATCAAGCTTAAGGGTCTGGACTAAGCAGATCCACCGGCTGCATGCGCGGTACCACTGGCTCCTCCGGACAGAAATCTTCGAAAAAACCAAGTAGAGATAGGGAGACTGCAAACGGAGCTGGCATTAGCTCCGGAATATATAGGTAATCTATTTTAAGTTGTTTATTTTCAGTATTGTGCGAGGGAACATGGAAATATCTTCGGATAAATACATTTAGAGCAGGACGGCGTGTTTCAGGTTATGCATGAAGATGCATGTTAATAAAACTCTATTTAATGGTGCATCTCCCACGGTAGTTCGGGCAAAGAATGGATATTGAATCACCACTTTTCAATTTTGACTTCTTTCCTTGGCAAAAGGGGAGTGCCAGCAATCGGTTTAGTTGTACAGATGGCTATGGACAACTGTTCTCGCCTCGAACGCCGTTGACTGCTCTGCTTCGGCGCATGCTTGATGCAAGCTGTGAGCTTGACCCTTTCAAAACTCTGCAAGAAGGCACGCTCAATGCTAGGCTTGAAGAGCAGCAGCATCAAGAGACGTACTCCAAAGACTGTAGCTCCAAAAAGGAGCTTGACGAGGCCCACTGGGAACAGATCAATGACATCCGCAACCGGCCGGTGCCCAAACTTGCCAAACCGCCCGTTGGTCGTAAGAATTCACAGAAGCCAATAAGCGCCGCCGAAGGTTATAATAAAGGTGGGTCCCTTTTATCTAAGGTTCAGCAGGAAAATCTTCTGGGTACAGCGCCGGAATTCAACTGGGGCATGGCGAGCAACACTGGGGTTCCTAGCTACCACGAGATCCAGCATGAGCGCGTACATACGCCCCAAACTGGGAGCACATTTCCACTGATCAGGCCCGCAATACCGAAGGGTCCACCAGTCCATGCTGCTCCGTTGCTATTACCTTCAGCGGAAGGTGGATTCAGACCGTCTATCCCAGTAAAAACGGATTTATGCAAGCGCGGATACACTGTTCAACAAAACTTCAAGGCAGACGAGGTGAAGGTGGAGCCTGCAGAACTATTGCCTCCATTTGACAACCTGTGTGACGGAGTGCAGGCCCACTGCAGCGCTAACACCTCGGCGCTCGACTTATCAGGATACCCAATTGGTTATCAACCAGTTGACAACTTCGATGAAGAGCTTGATGAGGAGGGGCTTATGGCACCCATAAAGTGTGGGAACAAGTGGCTGTGTCCAGTTTGCAAGAGGGGTTACAAGTTTGCTAAACATGCGCGGAGACACGCATTTTCACATGGAGACACCAAGTACACGTGCCCAAAATGCTACAAGCAATTTGGTCGCCAGGACTCGTGCCACCGCCATATCAAAACTTGCTCGATTCAAGAGATTTTCCTTCCAATCGTCTAGCGTTAGTCTGGCATGCACACTTATATATTCTCTAACTGTTTTTAATTACGCATTTCTCCTGCCAGATCCACTAAATTGGAGAACGGCACATGGGGCAGTTGCGCGCCCCACTGCTGCTAGTCCATTTGTACAAGCAGTCGGTATGATACCGATTATGGCACGTAGAGCATTCTTTAGATGGGAGATGTTTACCCTCAAGTACGATCGAATAACAGATGGCACACGGTTCAAACCCCTTCATGAAATTGTCGAATCTGGCTACCAGCGATGTCATGGCTTTCACTACCGCACCATACTGGACGCTTTGCTCAGCCTCCAGCAACCAGGCACGTTTTTTGCTCTCCGGTACACCTTGCAGACCTTTGATTTGAACTGAGGAAGGCTTAACTGGATGAAGTTCTGACAAAGTGATGACAATCATAACTTCCTGCTCATCGACGTCCATGATTGATCTGACTTCGCGCGAGAGCTCAGAGACCGAGATCGATTCCAAAACACCTTCTTTTCGCATACTCCGTACATCCTGTGCCACCACCCTCATTATGGCGGGACTCACACATTCTTTCAACACATCAGATATCTTCTTAGCAAGGGCCTTATCGGTAATATCTCGGTACCAACCTCGTACAATGCCTCCAAAGTATCGGCTCAAAAGATAAAATAAATAGAGCGCAGTAGAAGTTTGGTCCCCAGGAAGCAGTTTTTCAGCTTCGAAACTTTTAAAGTCCGCTACGTCATGCCCACGGACTCCATCCAAGACTAACTTCCATATAGGGGCGATGTCATACTTTGAAAAAACGCTGGAGGGGGGAGGCAGCTTCCTTTCAAGCTGAGAGCTCTCATAGCCATAAATGTGGACGCATTCCATAAATAAACACCAAACCGTTGTCAGGCTCTGATCTAGCACATCTGGTCGCGCAAGTAGTGCGTCAAGCCTAGCCGGTGGTTCAACATCGCTCAAGTCAGATTCAAGAAGCTGCTTGCGGTATTCTTCTGCAACAATCGGCTCGAGGTAGCAATAGGCTACCCAGCTGACCTCCGCCAGTGTTAAATTCTCAAATAGAGCCTCCTTATCCAATGAAATCGGCTCTCTGGAATTATATACAAAGATAGCATGCTTCAAGTACTCGGAAACAAGCATTTGATTCAGAAGAGAGCTGGAAGGTGAAAGCCCCAAGTAGGCACCAGCAACAATATCCACAAAAGACCCAGGCTCAAGAATATTTAAGGCAGAAAGTTGAACGGCTGGAGTAGACCCGAGTAAGCGTGACACGTTTTCCGTCGGCAAGTCTTTCATGAGCTCACTGCCACACGTAACAACTGACTGTAAAAGCGAAAGAGCACCAAGTAATGAATCCTCATCAGTTTCAACCAACCCGGCAAGAAGAATACGACGCAAACGATCTTCATCAAATGATACGTCAACCATGGCGATTTCCTTCGCAGTGATTTTCTTTTGTTCGATAGAGCGATAAAGTTCATTCTGATAACGGTCATACCAAATTTTACCGGAACCGCTTTGAAGTTTTACCAGTAGGGCCCCACGTATGGAGGGCTGGCTAAGGAAGGCCCTAGATTGATCGATTAACTGGGACTTGGAATCATGTGGTCGCTGGTTCAATATCCGGAATAGAACTTGTACGGCATGATATTGTAGAGGCTCGGGAGAGCCATTTCCAGTAGATAGCCACAGCGATGAAACAAAGGACTCTTGCATGGAAATCGAAGTCTCGACCTCAGCGCGAAATGCATTCTCAAGATCACGTACACTTTCGGTAGAGCTATGGATTTGATGCCCAGCCGCAGCGCTTGCAGTGATCAACAAGAGCACAGATAACTTTTGCCCCTCTAGGTCTTCTAACACGTTAAATGCCTTCGCACGGACAGCGACGTTCAGCAGATATACAGCCCGATGTAGTAGCTTGGCCCAGAGAGCTGTATCGGGCTGGCCATTCAAAGGCCAATAAATTGGATAGCAACCGGTACTTTCAGCTGGAACAATCAGGGCGAGCGGATCAAGAAGCTCCTGATCTAATAACAACAGTTGTGAGAGTGACGCTGGTTCCCCATCATACAAGCGCACTGCTCGGTCAATCAAGCTTGGCAGTTGATCATCCCTAATAGTGCCAGATAAGAGATCGCTGCGAAGATTGTGAACAGTGTCTACGGCTCTCAATTGTTCGGCAAGCCCTGAAACATCCGCATTAAAGTCACTCATTTCGCGGAGCTTTGATAGGGTAGCAGCGTTGCTTGGGTCATGCATAACCCTGGCGAAAAAGACTGAATCCTTATCAGCAATCTCGGAAAGCAAGGTCAACCGCTCCGTATTGCTATCGTTGACCGCACCATCAGCTAACGAGCTTAAGTAGCCGGCAGCCAATTCTTCGGGAATGAAGCTACCATGAGCCAGGGCACCAAGAAGCAGGGAGCCAGGCTGGCTTGAATCAATTTCTGAGCTCAAATCTCCTGTGAGTCCTCGTTGTCCAAGTTGCTGGGCCATTTTAAGGATCAAGCGCTTACCTTGTTCTTTCGAAGATACGTAGTCCACCAAGCTTTGGCCAGTTTGCCGGCTATCAGCCAAGGTTGCGGCTACCAGAAGCTTTTCCAATGTGGGTTCATTAGCTTCCTCGACCTTTGACAATATCATCTCGCTGTCAAAAGGAAGTTTCTTCACAACGGTAAGCAGTTGAATAAATTCATCCAGAGTTAAAGATGACGCTATAGAAGCGATATCATCTTGGAAGGAATCGGACAAGAATAGTATTCGAATGTAGCTTGAGAGGGTTTCACCAGCGAGACCTCGAGCCTGTGAAATGGCGTATTTTTTTATATCAGTTTCACCGGCAAAATTTTTGAATCGGTCACCTAGGGCCGCATAGACATCTTTCGAGCTGATCCTTCTTGTTTTAAGCCATGAAATGACAACATCGATTGATCTCTTGATGTAGTTCGTGTTCTCTGATTTATTCATGAGGGCTAGGAAGCACCCCCAAGCGGCGGCTTCTGGATCACCAACCGTATTGGGAACAACCTTGCTGAAATTTTGATATAGCGCAGAGACTGTACTCTCTTCGCGAATTGAGGTCTCGTCAGGCAGTTGCATAATAAGGTTATACAGCAGGGGCCAGTAAACCTTCGGCCGTCGGTGTTTTAACGAAATGCTCTGAGCCAAGACGCCGACATGACTCTTTTTCCATAGATGAGCGTTCTTCTTTGTAAAGGTGGTGAGGGCACGTAGTAGTTCTGTGGCAATAAAGGAAGTCCCCTTCAAAAGGCTTCTCAAAAGCTCCTTCCACACCACCTCATCTTCTACATTGTTCAGCAACTTAGAATGGTTTGTAGCCAGAGCTAAAACCGCCTGAGAAACCTGTGAGTTGCTGTCAGAAACCAATTTCCACAGTTTTTTGTCTCCGAGAATCTTGGTGATCTGAACACTGCGAGTATCGATTTTGGAGGTGAAAATATCAAAGTTCAGCACATCCACAACCGCTTTGACGACTCTGGCATACTTCAGAGCAGCATCTTCGGCACTCACAAACCTCTCATCGCTCAGAGTTTGAGGTGACTGAGTCTCTACCACATCAACAACGAAATCGGAGATGTTGGAAGCTAGTTTTTGGATCACTAGAGCTTGGCGGTCCTCTGGGAAGATAGAGGCAAATGAGTCCTTGGCTGCCCGCGACACCTCAATGTCGGGGTCTCGCATACCAGCAACCCACGGACCAATGACATACTTGAGATGCCTTGATGAGTGCTTACCCAGTTTCTGAAACAGCGCTCCGAGCGTTTTATGGGACAGAGAACGCACAGAGCTGGAAACGTCGATGCTCAACTTAGCGTAAAGTTGGATCCAGGCAAAGTGTAGCTCCTCGCTAATACCAGCAGCCTGCGTATTTGGGCTGCTAAAAAAATCCAGCAGATCGGCGAGACCCTTTTCCCGTGTTTTTGGGTCTCTTTTCATGAGATTCTTGAAAATGATCGTTTGCTGAGGGTCACCCAGAACCTGTGGATTCGGATTTCCCGCCAAGTATGTTATAGACACAGCATACTGGCTCGAAAGGGCCTCGCGTCCATTGCCATCGTAGCCCACAGATGCAAAAGGATTGGCGAACGCAGCCATAAAGGATATAGTTTCATACAACGATCGACCAATTATTGTGGGATCATTGATCACGTGATGTTCCTGCTGCCGTCACCAAGCAGGTCGACGCTAAGCTTTCTACAAATTCAACGTGTATGCTGAATAGAGTTGCCGTCAAGCAGCTAACTGGTATATTAAATTAGTTAGTGTCCACAGTAATATACATATTCGCAATAAGACGGCCGACCAAACCCCTTCATCACCAGCCGCGGCGCATCATCTGTACAAATCCACTACTGGCAATGTTTGGCTTGGCCTGTGAAACAGGTGGCCGCGCACCCATGGGCGGTTGGGCAACTTTGAAGCCATTGGCCTGGTCCAGCCAGTCCTGCATGTCAATTAGCTTGCCCGCTTGCATGACCATCATCCGTCCGCCGACCATTTGTACGTTTACCTGTTTGGAAGGCTGTGGTGGTGCGCCTGCCGACTGGCCGGTGGTGGCCGATTGGCCTACCTGGCCCTGCCCCTGCGCGGTTGTTTGTTTCTGTGACCCAGCCGCAAGGCGATTACGCTGCTGCTGACCTTGCTTCAGGATATTTTGTAGCGCTTCTTCTGACCGGGCCGTGTCCCATGCACTCATGACCTTGGCGGACAGGAGCCGGGCCGAGGATCCCGACGTTGCGGACACAGTCGTTGCCACAGTCGAGTCCGAGGCCTGACTATACTCTGACCCGGCACTAGAAGACGCGTCGTCGCCATCTGTGAGCCCCCAAGCGGCCCGCTCAGCTCGTGCCTTTTGAGCATCTCTCTCCGCCCGGGCCTGGGCTCGCTCGGCGTGCTGGGGCTGCTCGCGACCTTCCTTGAAGCTGCTGAACATATTCTTCAGATCGTACACTGTGCGGAACATCTTCTCCTGCTCGGCGCCTGTCTTGGACCCCTCGAGCTCGCCCAGCAGCTCCTTGACAAAGTATCGATACTTGCCCAGCAGCGAGCGGCCCTCGGTCTCGGAATAATCGCCCGAGAGCTCGCCCAGCTCACAGTGGATGCGCACCAGCGTCGCCCGCGACGCTGCCAAACGCAGACTCGTTTCTACAGCCGAGTATTGGGCCACGATCCGCAGCACAAGGCTGGTCAGCACCATGCCCCAGTCCGAGTAGCGTGGCAGGCGTGCGACACGCGTCTTCAGGTCCTGCACGCGCCACTGGGCCATGTTGGCCAGCAGCGCCAGCGCGCGGCCGCTCACCTTGCGCGCCAGGTCGGCCTCGAACTGGTTGCCGGGGCCATCAAAGTCATGCGAGGCCAGCAGCCGGAACGACCACGACTCGGCCTCGCTCCGGTACTTGTGTAGCCGTAGCAGCATGTCGAAGGCCATGTTGACATCGCGGGCCTGGACATCGGTAAATAATTCGCATACCCGGTCTATGTGTTGACGTTCCAGGCGCCTTTCCTGCAGTACCTCCAGAACGGGGTCCATTAGCTAACGCGGCCAACCCTCTCGTTCCGCGAGCGTATTTGTAAATAGCGAGAGGTTGCAGCTTTGCAGCTGTTGCGTGGACATACTTGAACACGTGACGGGGTTTTTAACTCAGAGGCAATAAGCTGGGAGAGCAGTCAACTCGTATGTAGCCCAAATCGAATTGGGCGCAGCGCTCCGGGACAGAAGGATGGCCAGCCGCGTCCAAAGGGGGCCAAAGGCAAAACCATTATAGGTTGAAACCCTTCTCGAATCTAACTAATAAGAATAGTGCTACATAGCTACTCAATGAAGCATTGGAGACTGCTTTTTAACAATATCCCGTTCAAAGGACATGTACGTTACCTTGTTTGGAGCAATGTCATGTGTGGTTGACGAGGAGCAGCGATAACCGCGGATGTCCTTCTCAAGATGCGAGCGGTTCTCGATATCGAAGACCACGAGAGTAAATTGGCCGGGTTTGAAAATGTTCAGTACACGCTCAACTATGTGCGCGTGAGACATGTCGGAGACCTCGCAAGGTACATTGGTCTCAAAACTGGCGTAACTGAATCCATGCTCGGGAGTGACGTGAATAGTGTAATACTTATCCTTCTCAATTACGCCATTGCAGGAATAGCCGCAGGGAGAGAACGCAAACGAATCGACGGTTTGCTTCTGCGTAGGGTAGATGCCGTCAATCTCCGCAGTCTTCGTCATGATGTTTCCAAGAAGATGGCCGGGATCATCGTCGTCAGGATCAGCTCCGTAAACAGATGCAAGCGATTCCAATGATGCTACGCTCGACTCAAGTGAGTTGCCGCCACTGAGATCATCAAGGGTGGCAGGACTCAACCCCTCGGGTGGCCGGTGAGAATAGAATTGCTCGGCCGCTGCTGGGTCGAGGTCAGTCATCATCATTTCGAGTGAAGCGTTTCCGCCACGGCGGGGGAGGGTTAAAACACCAGCCGGCGCATTAGAACTGAACAGATACCACCGGTCGCGCGGTGTGCTGCCAAATGTCCATGCTTCACCTTGCGGAAACCGCTGTTTGAGATACTGAACCTCTTCTTCCCAGCTTTGGTGGGGAGCCATTTGCTTTGTCGGGAAAAGGAAGCCGCGGTGCGAATAAAAAGCACGGCAAGGCTGCTCATCCATAGTGGTATAATTAGCAACAATGCTCAAAATAGAGGCAAGGCCTTGGAGCAGAGTCGTCGTCCCGCAGGTCTTTAGCACAATGCGGTTGCGGTAAACAAAAAAGCTGGACTCAGATAGCACGTAGGCGTCCAAGCTACCGTAGGAAACTACGCTCAGGACTTTGCATTTGACTTCATCGAGCATTGGCTCCCAGATTTTGCGCGGAACGTCCAACAAATCTTTTGGAGCAGCCGCGAGGTTTCTGGAGCCGGTACCGCTTTTAGGCGCAAACCACAGTTCCAGCAACTTCTCGGGCCCTTCAAATGCATCAGTGGAGTCCAGAGTATCGGCAACCTCGTGGTTGATGTACTTGACAGGCTGTTCCATTCGTGGGTAGCTTATTTTTCAAGGGCTGAACCAGACAGATAAATACGAGGAAAATGTGTGTGAATTTCTACCGAGGGGAGTAGAGGGTGCTATCGGGGTTTAGAGATGCGTGTGGTGAATCTCCTGAGGATCTCGAAACTCATACGAGTAAGGGGGAATTAAGCTGGACGATCTTAACTCCTATGTCTAAACGTTCACTTATGCCCAACCTGTTATTTAAGTACAATGTGCGATCCACAAGTTCCACACAGGGTTAGGGTGTATTATTTCAGAGTGAAAAAAAACTTGCAGCCAGCGGTCCCGAGTGAGTACAATGCGTCGGTGTTCGAAGAGAGTATGGCCAAATCAGGCAACTAGGCTCAAGTTGAACTGACTGATATTAAGTCGCGTATCAAGTTTCGTTTTAAGTTGCATCTTGTAAATATAAGACGGCACGTCGTGACTATCACAATTGGTCACTTATGCTAGCAATGGCATACTCGATCGCGCAAACGGGAGGCACCCGATTGCTGTACAATGCACCCCAGATGCATCCGCAACACCACCCCACCCGCTGTTGCAGGTCTTGGCCTCAGTGTTGGAGATGAGTGGCTCATCCGAGCCGGCATGGGTATATTTTTCACTACATTATGCCACAACATTGGATAAGTAATGAGATGATGGAGATCGTGTTGGGCCAATTTATACGAATTGTTGGTTCGCAACAGGGTGGAGCTTGATTGTACACAGTACCGGGGTACCAGCTGATGCAAGGCAGCGGTTGAACCGAAATGGGTTTGCTACTCTGAGTATTCGATAGATTTTCTATTTTTTAACAATCAGGCCGCTAATCAATGTGTCTCACGGATTGATTGCCCTCTTTGTGACCGGCGTTGCTCACGTGGCGATTAACGGCCGGGATGCAGTGGCGAGGCTTAAACCGTTAAGTAGTGAGTCATCCGTCCGGGTGAGGCCAGGTGGGGGTGTGAAGGCTTTGAGTCGCCTCCAGCTCTCGTTGGCCTGCCTTCCAGTACCTGATCGGATACAATTACGTACAGTTAGAGTGTAACCCGTTTAAATATGAGGCATACACACAATACCTCGAGTCTATGTAGTGATTAAGATTGTCCGTATGGTGATGCTGATATTATTAGGTTCATTGTGCTCAAGTGGTCCATAACCGTGCTGTGCCGTCCCAGTCGGCGCTAAACAACCAAGCTTCCCGGGGATGCCATGCAATTTCCAGGACATTACTACCAGCCTTTAAGATTTTAAGAGGCACCAACAAGGGGTTTTTTAGCAGGTCATCGTACACAGTCCCGTGCAAAACATTGATATGGCCATCGTCACTGCTGGAGGCAAACAACGGCAGTTTAGGATGAAACCGTACATCGCGAATTGCTCGGCTATGATAGCGAAGAACCTTGTAGGGCATTTCATTCAGCTCAAGATCATGCCATGTCACGCGCTTGTCGAACGATCCTGTGATCACATCGTCTCCCTTAGGATGTATATCGAACGAGGAGAGCCATTTAACACCTGGTAACAACCGTTTGATAAGTTTCTGCCCGCTTAGATCATATATACGCACGTACCTTTGACTGGCAACGTACAGGTGGGGACGGAAGGGGTGGAATTTGGCATCTTGAATGATGCCTCTGGATTTCTTAAACGGGGATTGGGTCGTGTGTTTCGAAAGCTGGTGGACCAACACGCTGGTGTTAGCAGCCTCGGGATGAACGGTGACGAAGTAGTCACCGCGCGCATGCCAGTCAAGGCGCTTAACCCGTTTAGGTGTCCGAACAACCACAGCAACACCCTTCTTGGCAAGCCTTGAACCAGGCTTAGTCCATTTAGCGTAACTTTTGGCAGGCTTCACAGAAGACGAATCGTCATCTTCCTCCACGTTCGTATTGGCCTTTGCTTCATTGCCTTTGGCGCTGTAAGCCCAACCTGCTTCGATCATTTCCAGGCCAGCGTTCTCAATAGATGGGTCAAAAATGCCAGGACCTGGAACGGTAATGAAAACCGCTTCACCGGCAGCGATAGACAAAATGCCTGTACGGGCTCCGGGGTTCCAAGATACTGCTTCTACCTTGTCCTCGGGATGAGCGCCATCTTCGTTGTCATAGGTGTCGTCTTTCAATACGTCTAGACGCCAGAGCTCGCGACCAGTAAGAACCTCCCATACACGAACGGTGTGGTCCGAACCGGCAGTGGCCAGGAAGGCTCCTGTGGGATCGATGCTCAAAGCAGTGACACGGCCTTCATGGCCCTTATAAATAGTTGACAGCCTCGTAGGGAAGGGGCGCAAGTCCTTGGGTGAAGGCAGCTCGGGAATCAGAGAATCCGGATCGATGTTCAGGCGATCTTTGCGCATACGAGGTGCCAAGTAAAGATCCAGGCAGCGCTCAAAACGCTCACGAATCGACTCACTGTAACCAGGTACTTTACGCAGCGCATTGTATTTTTGGGGAACAAAGTTTTGTTCGCGCTCTGAAGGCGCTGTTTTCTCCCACTCTTCTTTCTCCTGTTCATCGAACAAATACTCATCAGGAGGATTGTAACTTTCTTCATGAGAAGGTGGCAGCATTTTGGGAGCGGGAAGATGATTGCCATCCTGCTTTTTCGCGTCTTCGCTGGCCCACACATCATACAGTTTGGTACTCAACTTCATCTGCCTGTCATCGTCGTCTGCATCTTTGGATTCCTTGAGCACCAGACGGCCCTCGCGAATGGCATGCACGAGTTTCATCACCCGTTTTGCCTCGTGCTTGGAAGGCACGAACCGACGTTTGGGTTCAGGAGTCGCGGTGATGGGCATGATCTCCGGCTTCGAGCTGAACCACTCGTCTTGATCCTGGAAAGGGTTGATCTCATCATTGGGAAGCATACCTCCTTGCACGCGATTGATCAGGTCCATTTCTTCCGCCGACAAGTTTAGATTTCCACCGGTGGACTGGTCGATGAGACCCGTCCAGCCCTTGGGGAGATCAATGTTTTCGAGCAGAGTATCAATGGCACTGGCGGTGGCCGGTCGCATAATTCGCTTGCCGTCGATATCGTAGCCGATATGCGGCATTTTATCATACGCAGAAATGGGAATGTTCCCCAAGGTATTTTCCTGCTCTTGGTCGCTATCATCACTCGAGTATACCGGATCAATGGGCGGCCTAATTTCTCGCTCCTTGCCATCAGCACCAGTGACATAGGTCAAGTCACCATCATCATCAGATGTAAGGAGGAGTTCTGCCGAATCAATTTCGGATTCGTCCTCGAGACTGAGCTCAGATTCGCCGGCGAGAGAGGGAGCGTCAGAGCCGCCGTCGGACTCAAGCTCGCCGAGAACAGATTCCTCGTCATCTTCGGAGTCACTCTGGTCCAGCGTCAAATTAGGCTCGATATCGGCATCGCTCTCGTCAAAGCCTTGCTGCTCTTGCGGCAACTTGCGTTTGGATGCCATATTCCTGAGACTGGAATTTCCTGCCCGCGTTGAAAAAAAATATATGTCAGCTGCAGAGCGCATCAGCCGTTCCAGCGAGCAGCGCGCGCGGGCAGCTGCTGGGCACGCCGAGACTTGGGACCAAGGTAAGGTGGCTTGGTGAGTTGGTTTTGCGAGCGGCCGGCTGGGAACTTGGGCTGCATTTGAGCTGGCCCTGCTGCGCGCGGCACCGGCTGACCCGGCCACTGTACAGCAGGCTAAATGGTGGAGCGCAATGCCGAAGCCAGCTTGTATGTGGGGAATCTGGATGCACGAGTAAACGAGGCCCTGCTTTTCGAGCTGATGCTGCAGGCGGCGCCCGTCGCGTCCGTGCACCTGCCCAAAGACAGGATCTCTCGCGCCCACCAGGGCTACGGATTCGTCGAGTTCACGACATCAGACGACGCCGACTATGCGGCCAGGGTGATGGCGACCGTGCAGCTGTTTGGCCGTCCTCTCAAGGTCAACCGCGCTGACTCGACCGACCGCGGCAGCCTCGAAATGGGCGCAAAGCTATTTGTTGGCAACCTCGATCCACTCGTCGATGGGAAGCTGCTGCAAACGGTGTTCTCTGCCTTTGGAAACCAGCATCGACCAGCAACAGTTGTTTATGATGACGACGGGAGCTCCAAGGGCCATGGATTTGTGAGCTTCGCGACATTTGAGAGCGCCGATAAGGCTATCGGGGCCATGGACGGCCAGTATCTGATGAACCGGCCAGTCACCGTGAGCTACGCCATCAAAAACGCCAAGGGTCAGCGCCACGGCGACTCTGCTGAGCGCCTTCTGGCGGCCGAAGCGCGCAAGCGTAAGCTGGCCGGGCCTGTGGAGCACGAGAAGCCGCGGCAAGCCCAGGACCGCCGAAGAAACTTTAATAGGCAGCCGCCCTCGAGCCAGCGTTCTCACGGTCCTGGCTCGGGGGCAGGCCAGACTTTCACAGAGCGGAAGCGAAAGCGGCAAGAGTAAAAATTACGATTAAACATGAACTTAAATAAATGTAGATTGCAAAATGCGGGTGAAATTGTACAAGGATATGCGGCGCGGCAACTGTCATTAAACGACCTTGCGCACAGTTTTCAGACCCTGCTGAGTGGTCACCCGCGCCGCGCGGCCGGGCCGGAGCTTCCGATTCGGCTTTTTCACCCGCACCTTCAGATGGAGCCTGCCCACGCTGCTCCACAGCGTATCGTCAACCTTATTAGGCAACTTGCGCCCATAAAGGCACTGGTCAACCAGCCACATGCCCACAATGAACGACTCGCGGCCCAAAGTCCCGTCCTTGTTGAGATCTACCAGATCCCATATCTTTTGCAGAATATCATCCCCGAGCTTGCTGCGTCTCCATAGCTTGGCCACCACATAGCCGTGGATGTCGTCCAAAGACTGTTGCAGCTGTTGGTCGAACGTCTCCATAGAGTTGTTGCTCACAGTCGTATGGATGCTCCGATCATCAAATGAGGCCCGCCGTGACAACGCAGATTCTAGAGAGCCCCGCGACCCTTGGTCTGGATGCAGATACACTGGCAGTGTCAACGAGGACGGGTTTACAAAGTCGTTTGGCATACCCTCGGTAGCAACGAGAGGGGGCGACAGAGACTCGCTACGCTGCGCGGGGGAAGGCGGAGCCATGGTTCTTTTGTTCTGTATGGGTCCACCAGCCAAGAGACTAGGCGGAACAATCAGGTGTTGAGTAGCCGCAAGGGCAGCCGCTGTCGCATCCGTTGTGCCGAATAGGGCTTCTGCTGCCACAATATCATGAATAGCATAATTGATATGCGAGCCTTTGTTCGCGGCGAACAGTCGCTCATATCGCTTACGCTCTTTCTCCGTGAGATGCTTGGCATCCAGGTGGTTTTTCCAAGGACGCTCTTCATTGAACTTGCTCTTGCCTGCTTTGCGCATAGTACCTCGTGCAGGCCCAGCCTTAGGCTGGGGTGTATTTTGCTGCGCATGCTTTTGTTGCGCATGCTTCTGGTGCTTGTGGTACTCGTGCTCAATGTGCGCGCCTGCTCTCTGCACGTGGTTGGCCGCGTGATCTACAGTCTTAGGCAAATAAGAGACCGCCGGCTTTACGAGGCCCTTGTTCATATATTTGAACAACAACTTCCAGCCTTTGCGGTGCTTATCCTTGGAGAGCGCTGACGATCTGGGATCACCGCTCACACCGCTTGAGCTCGTCGACTCGCTGGGTGTCACTGTTGTAGCAGCATCTTGAATGGCTGAACTAGAGGCAGAGCCCACTCTAGCATTCTCCACGCTCGTTTGAGTTTCCGGCAGGCTCAGCCAATTTTGTCGCGAGCTGGGTGTATATGTACTGCTCAGACGATTCATAAGCGGGCGCGAAGGGGTGCCGCTGGAGCTGCCCTCGTTACGATAGTCGTTCAAACGAACCTCGGCGCTCCACATAGCCACCGGCCGGTATCGCTTACCGTGTCTGCGTGTTGTAGAGCTCACAGCACAATCAATTTCAGCAACTTGGCTCTCAGCATTAGGCCTCGCTTTCAAAGCAGCAGCAATTGCTGGTACCTTGCGCGAATCGGTAGAGGAGCGTGGAGATGAGATGGGCGATAAGCTGCGACGCTCTTTCTCTTTGATTGTTGACAGACGAGCAGCCATTTGCTCGATAAGGGTGTTGCGCTCCTTCAAAGAGCGCTCAGCTGAAGAATTCCCCGGCACTTCCGAAGTATCTCGCTTTAGCGCCATAGCTAGTGAATCGATAAACTTAGCTTGTAGTGGAGCACGAGCAGGAACATCCTGATGCCTTATTTGACTCGCCTTGAAAGCAGCAGCCGCCGGCAGGCCAGCAGCCAGCGGTCGACCCGTAGGGCCAACAGCACCCAGGGTTTCTCTGTCTCGGGTATTACTTCGTGATCCTCGTGCAATAGATGGAATAAGCGCGTTCTCTCCAGCTGGTCCAACCACGGAATGAGGACCAGAATGTTTTGTCAATGCTGGAATAGCATTTGCTGCGGAAAGAGCAGAGACGCTTGGTTCCTCCGGAACTACCCCATAGCTAGGTGTTCCTCCGGATTTTGTATTTGTGTGAGGATCTTGCTCGGTATCAGAGGAAGCAGCAGCCCCAGCAGCAGCCCCGGCGGCAGCGGCAGCTGTCATTTGCGCTACAGTATTGCGCCTGGAGATTCTCCTTTTCTCTTGAGCTGCGGAAGCGGCCAGACTTGCATCGACTTCCGTTGTGGCGACTATCGCCGCAGCTGTGGCACTCGTGTTCGGAGACTGTGAGCTGAGTCCCGGTCCATGAAGGCCCAGCTCTTGTACAGCTTGAGAAATTAGAGAACTGGAGGGAGCTCCGCCGCCAGGCACAGAACCCGGTTGACAGGGCAGGCCCGTTGACACAGACGGTCGGCGAGACGAGACCTGCGAAGACATATGTGACGGAAATGAACTGAGGGACGAGCTCCGGCGACGATAGTCCAGCAGAGCCCCTGCAGCTGCCGTGCGAGCATCTTCTTCATAGCCGCCGGTTCGCGACCCCGTAGGCCTTATTGTTTGACCCGAGGAAGATGAATGCGACGAGTGCCTTGACCAAGATGGTCTGACCGTTTTCGCAGGCGATATAGGCGGAGATGTTTTTGCGAGTGGAGCTGTCTGGGAAGGCGCTTCACCTTGTGTTGCGGATATACTGTCATCAAGAGGGACTTTCGAGGCCACTTCCGAGGTGCATTTAGGTTGTGTGCGGAGTGCTGGCAGTCGTGGTGCCCCAATTACGCTGGAGCGCGGAGAGGCGCTCCTTGGGCTGGGTACATCCGACGGCTCGCTTGGTCGCGGAGCCCGACTGCTCCGAGCATGAATGGGCAGCTGCCGTTGTGGCAGCACTTGCGGCGCCCGTTTCTGCTGGGGTTGCGGCGACGCTGCCCCAGGTTTCGCGGACGCCAGCTTCGCAGCGGCTGCGATGAAAGAAGACTTTTGCGAGTGGATCTGGGCCTGCTGCGCCTCGACGTATTCTGTGGACGTGCGAATAAGCTCACGGTTCTGTCGGCTGCGGCTTTTGATCACCGGATTGGCCACCGAGCCCGCCGAGGGCGGGAGTTTACGTGCCTTTCCGTCGTCCATACCAGAACAATACCTCGACCCGGATGTGCTGGACTGAGCAGTTTCTCTCAAAATGCGCAGCTTTTTATACGAAGCAGTCGTGATGGTCGCACCAAGTTGAGGTTTGCCGGCCGAACGGAAGGAGGAGGTCGCGAAAGCCCAAAGAGGCTGAGGGCACCGGCTCGAGGCGACGAGGGGGCGACAGAATAAAAAAACAAAGAACGGCCACTCCTAACAGGATGAACAGTCGGTCGAATAAATAGCGCTGAGCAGGATGCGCGGTGGGCGGCCGGGGGCAATTGGCAATACAGACGCAGGCCCCCTCCGACAGTGGTCAAGGCAAGTGTCGAGTTGATTGTTTTGTACGGTTGCCCAAGTTGGCGGGACGTTGGGCCCTGCAGGCTGGGCCTCACTGCTCGGGTTAGGGTGGCCATCTCTACCTGCCTCGGCGCTGAGCAGGATGATCGGGGAAGGACACTTGGCAGGCTCGTCAGGAACGCAAGAAGCTATTTCCCCCTGACTTAGACACAATAAAAGTGGGTATTGCAGTGGCTAGACGACTGCTAGCTTCTCAGTATTCGGCACCGGCGGCCAGGGCGAGATTTGGCTCCGACAGGTGGGATTCGTCGCGCGCTGCACTGCCTAACCCTGCTAAGTTTAGCCGAGCTGTGCGTGTATAAAAGCAGGCAGCTACGTCCGAATCGTGGCAACAGGCTCTGTGTGCCCGAATCAGCGTGCAAATAGCCGGGAAACTGAGAATCCATACTATATAGATAGTATTGAATATTGGTGGCTGGAACCATCATAGCCGGCGCCAGCGGACTGGACTCACGAAGGTGGTGTTGGCCCAGACCAAGACCAAGACTAACTGCAGACCATGGGCCTGGAACGGGGGATACAAAGGGGATACTATATGGCTGCCTAATGACGAGCATTTACGACTAAGAATCGGGCCGCATCTATTCTTGGCCAGGGCGTACTGAAGCGCACCAAAAAATGGCCGCGCGCGCTAGAATTCTTGGCAATTTGGATGGTTATTAAGGTTAAGGTTTCGTAGATGCCAGCGCCCAGCAACGAGTGTGTGTATGAGCGTCGCGAGCGCTATGCACCGCGAAAATATACTTATTTATGCAACACCGAGGAGCAGCGACGTGACAACCGACAGGCCCAGGACAATGTAGCCGGTGCGGTACACCTGCGGGATGGTCAGGGCGCGGCCAGTGTCCCAAATCAGATGCCGGATGCCGTTCCAGGAGTGGAACGTCACCGGGAACGAGAGCAGGAACTTGGCCAGGAACTTTGCGGCAAACGGCAGGCCGCCAACGACGGCCGCGGCCCCGGCCGATGTGAAGCCCAGGCCCACGTAGGGTCCGAACGCGAAAGCCAGCAGATAGGCGTAGAAGGCGCCGCCAATGGCGATGCCGAAGATGCGGTGCAGACCGGACATGACGGACGTGAGCTGGAACTTGTAGATCTCGAGGTCAGGCGACAGCGGGCGGTTCTTGCGCTGCTGGACGAGCAGCTCGTAGGCGTCAGACTTGGTGATGTTGTCCGTGCCGGCGCCGCGGGCGGGCACGCCGTAGGCGCGGCTCAGCAGCTGCGACGCGCGCAGGGCGGCAACGGGCGCCGGGCGGGCCATGAAGCCGGCGGTGCGCAGGGAGGCGGCGGCGCGACGAGAAGCCAGCATTCTGGTTGTCGGGATGTGTGGGGGAGAGAGAACGGGCCAGTCCAATCAGAACATCACTAATCCGGCACCAACTGGGAAGGAGCGGAGCGGAGCGCGCGGCTGGCCGGCCCGCCGCCGCTACTTGGGAGGAGAGAGCTGAAGCTGATGGGAAGGGGAGGAGGGGAATACTAAGCGCGCGCAACGCTTGCTCTTGGAAAGAAGCTGCACGAATCTCGTTGACAACATCTGC
>JAKTUW010000008.1:0-193910 GCA_030556915.1 Wickerhamiella qilinensis
CCCCCCCCCCCCCCCCCCCCCCCCCCCCCCCCCCCCCCCCCCCCCCCCCCCCACCTTCGCAAAGTCCCGGGCTCATTTTCGTGGCCTGGCTACCTAGGGACCCACCAGCTAGCCATACACTTGCTCGTCCACGTGACGCTCGACAAACCAAGTAGTGCAACAGGGCAACGCGGGCTTGGTAGGTTGACATCAGATCACCGAGCTACTAGGAACTGAACCCTACTCAACAATGTCATACGGAATCAAAGCTGCTGAACGCCTTGCCGGCAAGACCGTGCTTCTGACCGGTGCCAGTTCCGGCATTGGCCAGGCCACTGCCGTGGAGCTGGCTGCTGCCGCTCAGGGCAAAATCCGGCTAATTTTGGCTGCCCGTCGCCTCGAGCGCCTCGATGAATTGAAGGCTGTGCTAGAAAAGTCGCACCCGGGCATCAATGTCCTGCCCACGAAGCTGGACGTCTCGAAGTACCGCGAGATCCCATCTTACTTGTCGAGCCTGCCCAAAGAGTGGGCCAACATCGACATCCTGATCAACAATGCGGGTATGGTGCATGGCATGGACGCTGTTGGAGAAATTGCTGTTGATGACTTTGAAATCATGTACTTCACAAACGTTCTGGGCCTTATCTCCTTGACCAACTCTCTGCTTCCTCAGTTCCGCAAGAGAAACTCGGGAGATGTTGTCAACATCGGCTCCATTGCTGGTATCGATCCCTACCCGAACGGCAGCATCTATTGCGGTACCAAAGCCTCTTTACGCTCGTTCACTGAGTCTCTCCGCAAAGAGACCATCGATACCCGTATAAGGGTAATCGAGGTGGACCCTGGTGCAGTAGAGACGGAGTTCTCCGTTGTGCGCTTCTATGGCGACAAGGCTAAGGCTGACGCTGTATATGAAGGCACTGAACCTCTTGTACCTGAAGACATTGCAGACGTTATCGTTTTTGCTCTCACTCGTCGCCAGAATACCGTGATTGCCAACTCCTTGGTATTCCCGAGCCACCAGGCCAGTGCCTCGCACGTCTACAAAAAGCCCAAGAACTAGTGACCCCTTTGGTTTGTACGCAGTTAAATTTTAATTGTATATTGTGTTCAGTGCTGCAGACACAATAAATTTGAGAGGCAGCCAAAAAATGCGGGCCGAGCAGGGAATTGAACCCTGGACCACTCGCAAGTTTGTCAGCTCTCTCGAGACCACCCAAAGCGAGTATCATACTACTAGACCACACGGCCGAATCTGGTAAAAGTCTGTCATTTTTGACATGAGGCTGTACTTTATATGACTAAATTATTACACATACTGACTAACCAGTGCTTTGCCGCGTCTCTCCGTTCGGCCGATAGCAACACCAGCGTTTAGCATGACCGTAAATAGATATTGATCAAGAGTATAATAAATTTCTATGTACAGGTTGCTTTATCATGGAACATTGCCTACTGGCTCTAAGCCAGGGTGTGCATTATCTTATAGGGCCACACATGGGGTATTGGTGGCCAGTATAGGTACGTGGTCAAGGCTACCCCCGGTCGTCATAGCGGCGGTTCCGATTGTTACCCTGTTGGAAGTCACGACGATTTGAGGAGCCATACTGTCTGGGCCCACGATCACCAAAGGATCCACGGCTGCGATTATTACCGAAAGATCCCCTAGAGCGCGCAAAGCCGCCACGGCTTGAGTTCTGACGAGATCCTCGAGAGCTCCACTCAGCCTTCATTTTATGGCTCATGGGAATGTCCTCAACACCCATTAGCTGGGCAAAAGGCTTTAATCCCTCCAAAAATTGGCCCTTGTCAAATTTATGCAGACCATATAAGCTGCCCATGTACGCCAACATGCTATGTAGAACATCATCGGCACTATCCGCATTAGCTTGGCCAACATTTTCGAATGCAGAAACAAATTTGTTGTGGAACTCCTCATTTTCCACGAAATCGACTACCTTAGGTTCAATATTCTCACCTTTTAGATCTCTCAAATATGATTTGAGTGCAGATACCAGGTAGATATAAGACTTCCCATGATTGCCAATGCGAGCAGTGCGCCCGATCTTGTGAACATACGAAGCCACATCTCGGGACGGGCCAACCTGGTAAACGTGCGTAACTAGGGGAAAGTCCATACCACGAGCGACAACGTCTGTAGTTACAAGGATGGCGTTAGTAGAGTTACGAAACAGATCCGAACTCTTCTGTCTCCTGGACTGAGTCTTTCCACCATGAACCGCTCTGATAAGGTTTCTGATAGGCGTGTTTGAAAATATCTGCCTTAATAGGGCCTCGTATTGGTCAACCATAGCCACTGTTGGCATAAACACGATAGCCTTGAACCCGATACTGTTCTCCTGCGCTTCGCTGTAGGCTTTAAATATGTCACCCGCAGAGGCCTCATAAGCTTCGGCCCACTGGGGACAAAGCACCGCCGTCTGGTCGACGAGCTCATTAGCAGTAGGCTCGTTCTTAGGCACAGTGTCAATGACTTTGACTCGGGAACCAAACTCCTCATAGGCAAAGCGACGAACATTGTTATCAGCGGTGGCAGAGAACAGTAGCATCGGTGCTTCGTGTCCCTCAATGGTCACATCCTGGATTTGCTCGCGAATAGCCTGCAACGTCGTCTCGAATCCAGCATCAAGCAACCTATCGGCCTCATCAAACACCTTGAAGGTTAGCCGATCCAGAGTTTCGAGAACTGCAGGATCTTCAATGATATCTAGAAGACGGCCAGGAGTTGCCACCATGATATCACAAGGCCGCCCGTTCATGAATCCACCAGACCGCAACTGCTTATCTTTGCTGAGACCTCCCACGAAGGACTGGACTGTAACGTTTTGAAGTCCGCCAAAGTCAAGGATTTTTGTGAACTCATCGGCAATTTGTTGAGCAAGTTCACGGGTCGGAGAGATGATCAGAGCCTTGACCTTGGATCTATCGACCCCGGCTTTCCTGGCCTCTAGCACTTTCTGTATGGTAGGAATAGCGAAGGCGCCCGTCTTACCCGTGCCAGTCTTGGCACGGACAACAACACTCTCATTCCTCAAGATAGGAAGAATTGTCTCTGCTTGGACAGGCGTCAAGTGCGCATATTTCCTATTGTGCACAAGCGAGTTGACCAGCGGCAGCGAAAGGACCTTAAGCTCGGCAAGACGCGTAGTCGGCACAGCCGAGAAGCCCTCTTTCGCATCTACAGCGTTATCTGGAAGAAGATCAGTGGCTGTAAGGGTTTTCAGTGCCTCTTTATCGACTTCATAATCTGCTTCGCCCATCAGACCGTCGTCCTTTTTATTATGCTTGCGAGAGTTGCGGCCGATTAGCTCGTTCTCTTCTCTGTGATTGCTGTATTTATCATCCCTGCGCTTCTTATGCTGGTTACCCTTGTTGAATCCTCGGCTACGGTTTCCACCGTATGATGAATTATTGGATTTTCGGTTCCTGCTGCCGAAACCGTCCTGCTGGCGGCCAAAGGACGATCCGCGGCCCTCAATTGCCTGCGCATAAGAAGCAGCTAGCCGAGGTAATCCAAAGGAAAAAGCCCTAATTTGGAGGCGTGAACCACCTAAATATAAACCGCGAAGCATGTTTTCAGAGCTAGCTTCAATGGCTCAAAACTTAGTATGGGCGAAGTTTTTTTTTATTTCATAAGGGCCCTGCCTGGAAGTTTTGACACGTGATGTCCAGGTGTCACCGACGGGCCAGAGATTGGAGAGTCCACTTGAAAACATGGCCAAATCCCATTGATCTGGCGCATAAAAGCTTTAAATCAACTGCAACACATTTATAAATTCGAATTGCTAGGACCAAAGCCACGGTTGTATTGCCTAGGCGCTTTTTAGTAGATTCTAGCGGTGTACGACTGGGCTTTGATCTCCCACTATTTCCCACCTTACCCACAGCGGCATTCGGCAGGCCAGTGATGATTAGTCAGGGGAGGGCTGGGTTTAAACTTAGAATACACGGGCCCTTTTTCCTTTACACTTCGCATACCACACGCCACATTGAAAGGCTCTTTGTCCCCTGAGCGCATCTAATATCAGAGAACTCCGCGGACTTAACCAACTGAATTTGCCGTTTGGCACTTGGCTTTAGAAGTCGTTGCTGACGCTGTAGTCGCTGATCATCACATTCCTTAACACACATAATTTTCCTGAGCCACAGCGAAGCCAACTGCCTCCACTTGTATTTTCCTCAGCTCAGCGCAAGCCAGTTGAAAAATCTATATCAATCAGATTGTCGCGGTCGAATACGCGAGCTATTATCCCGCACATCCAGCCGCTGGTGCCTTATCTATCCGGTCGACTGCATTAATGCTTGCGTCTTCCACATCAAGTACCCAGGCCGAGTCAGGTCAGGACAGTTCAAGCGAAAGCACGCCTTTAGGTGTGTCTAATCATGCCCATAGTACTCAAGAATACAAACCAGGACCTGATGCAGTTGTTACCAACCTGCCGTCTATGCCGGCTTCGGTGGCCGCACTGTACGACAGTACGGGAGAGCAAGACAGCGTCATGAGAATAAAACGTTTATTCGCGGCCGTTCTACCGTTTGATCCTAAGTTGGTGGTGAAGAAGGTATCTGAGGCCATTCTTGAGGTCGACAAGGCTGACTGGGCCAGAGAACTGCCTGATTCCATCGAACAACTATTGACGGTCGCAGTAGAGCAGGGCACTGCTGCTTTCTGGGCTGCTTTTAACTCCGACGAGATGAACCTTCGGCCGCTTGTGGCTCGGATACGCAACTGGATGGCACACTTGGTCAAGGCCAAGTACAAAGAGCGCACTCTCGTGGCGTTACAAGTATTAAATAAACTGGAAATTTCGGATGACGATTTTTCCAACTCCAAACTGGTCCCCGTTCTTAAAATTTTACGCAAGTCGAATGACATTTTAGGTCGCACGGCAGACGCTTTCGGCAAAAAGTTTGGGTCATTTCCAGAGGCAGATCCCGAAAAGAGCCGCTCTCCTCCGCCAGGTACGCAGCCCACCGTCCGCACTGCGTCTATCTCGGGCAACCTGGCCTCAGTTCCGCGGATAACAAAGAAGCGTGTTGTCGCTGGCGTACATGAGGCGAGGCCGGAACTCAAGTCTCGTGCGAGTGAAGTTCCTAATGGTAGTGCGGACGGACCACGCTCCAGTCCTGACCGAGTTTCTCCAGGGATCCTACATTCATATTCCAACTCGAGTCAGGCTGCTCCACCAGCACCTTCCTCAGCTCCACAGCCTGTACCAACACCGATACCCCATGACAGACCCTTATCCCCTCCGGTATCTATGAATAGACCTCTGGCAACTATCAAGGCTCTTCCAAACTTTGGAAAGCCTGCTAAACGTGCCGATGCTGCTCGTCCGCAAAAGCTACAGGTGGATGTTGAGAGGGCTCGATCTTCCGCCCCTAAGAGTAAAGCATTGCCTACAACCGAGGATGATGAGCATGGATCCCCATCCAAACCACAGGCACGCCTGTTTTCCAGTATTGGTGACTTGAAGGCACAAATAGGCAAGAGATCTCGCCGTGAGCTCGAATCTGAGGTCCAGGCAGAGAAGGAGCCCAAAAAGCCCAAAAAGCAAACAAAATCTGTACGCTGGAAGCCGGATGATGAGTTAGTCTCAGTTCGGTATTTCGAAAGCACAACTGGTTATGGCTCTTTGCGCTCGTCCCGAGGCGCTAAAGATGTGGAAGAAGGTGAAGGGACCGTAGCAATGTCCAACCGTACTATGGTGGACTGGTACTCTCCACCCGAAATAATCATTGATGGGTCGCGTCTGCTGGATGTTCGGATGCTTGATACCATGAGTGTTGCCCGGTACGGACTCCTCAACCCCATAAGTCCCGAGGCAAGTACTCAGAGAGCGCGAGAAGCTAAGGTTCTCATGGCCATCTATGATGGTGACGATATTCCAGACAACCCGCAAGAGCCTCCTGCAGAGAATATGCCAGTGATTCCTCCCACCTCGATGGTCACCATCAAGGCTCCTCCGGGTCCAAAGAAACCCGAGGTAGCATCTAACCCTACCGTACCAACTATGGGCCAAAATATGTACCCCAACTACATGATGGGGGTCGGCGGCATGCCAATGTTCCCTGGATATATGATGCCTATGGGTATGCCAATGGGCCAGATGGGCCAAATGCAAACGAACCAATTCAACCAGGCGAACCAAATGAAACAAATGAATCCTAACGACACGAATCAGTTTACGAAGAAATAGGGCTGGCCCTTGTATATATATGCTTATGACCTTAGACACAGTACTGTGTACCTTCTGAAGTCGGCCCGATTCGATAGGTTATCTCAACGATGGTTCCCGTTGCCAATTGGGGGGGCTACCATTAGTTCGTCATCTTGGTGGGCGGATACGTCGACTGCGTGTGAGGCGGCGATAATTACGTCTACCTGTGAGGTTTTAATAGCCGCAACAAAACGCCAATGATTCAACGTGTAGTATCGAATTATATAATGATCCAAGTAGTTCAAATATTTTACCGCTTTTGCCAAATAGCTCCTGTCAGCGATTTCACTAAGTTAGGTGTTCCAACGTGCCTACCGGGATTTGACCCGTTGTCGGGGCAGATCTAGTTGCTTCGCTTTATCAAAAGCCATTCTCAACCAGGATAGCGTCCTCCGTGCTAATAGCAACACTATGAAGTCAGTATCGCATATTCAGGCTTGGTTTATGCTAAACGTATGGTAATAGAGAATCTCCAGTCGCATATGACTTTGCAGACAAAGTCTGGTCGTCAGGGCCAGGATGAGTGTGCATATGCATGCACGCTGCCGGCGGGGCAACAACGGCCAACTCGATCGCAAAGGCGGGGCAGGTGAGAAGCCACAAGCCCTTCGTTACGCTTACTTGTACCATTGCAATCTGCAAATAAGGGCGTTGCCACTAAACCGCAGGTCCAATGACCATGTAAACCAATTCTATAACTTCGCATTTATTTGCGCCACTGGCGTCTGCAAGGAGGAAGCCACCCATGTGCTTGCTGGCTGACGACAGATGCCCTGCCCCGAGTCTGCATGTCGACTACGCTCCTATTCTCCCAAGAATCTTCGCAACCTCCACATTTCCACCGCGGCAATAAATGGACACCATTCCGAATGTATTGTCCGATGGCCTGCCGGACTATACTCAAAAGTCCGACCAGCGTGGTCTGGGGCTGCAATTGGTTATGGCCATGACCGCAGGCATGTCGGCGTTGCTGCTGTTTAGCGTCTGGCGACGCCGGTGGCCACGGCTGTTTGCTGCTCGAACTTTTCGGCGCCACGACCTGCCGAAAATCCCCAACACGCTGCTGGGCTGGATGCCGACACTGTACCACACGACAGACAGCCAGGTGCTCGAGTATGCCGGGCTGGACGCCTTTGTATTTCTCACTTTTTTTCGGGCGGCCTGGGCCATCATCTTGCGCTTGGCCATCTTATCTTTCGTATTTATTGGCCCGCTTCGGTGGTATTACACCGGTCGCTATGATGAAGATCCCACTGATGCCAGCTTCCGGGCATCACGCAAGAAGCACCCCCCTCCCGAGGGCCCGCCTTTCTTCAACAACTTCCTCTGGGTTTACGTCGTGTTCACCTATATTTTTACCATCCTATGCCTCAACTTGCTACGTGACTTCACCAACAATGTTGTGCAAGTTCGCCAAGAGTACCTTGGTCGTCAGAACAGCATCACTGACCGCACGCTTCGTTTAACGGGGATACCCAGCCGGTTACGCAACGCCGACGCTCTGACAGATTACTTGACGATAGTTAAAACCCAGGTGCGCTCTGTTGTGTTATGCTATGATTGGTCGATCCTCGACAAACTATTCAGACGCCGCATTGAGCTCATTCACAAGCTTGAGCAACATTGGGCCGAGTTCCTAGGCCCGACGTTTGCAAAGGATGTAGACATGGAGCACCTCGAACTGCCCGAGACCCAGCCTGAAACAAATCCAAACACCGGAACAGTTCGAAACGTTGCCGAGCTGCCTAACCGTCGCCGGGCTGTGAGACCGCGTGGGCGCGTCAAGTTCCTCGGACTGCGCGGCCCCATGGTCGACCTGATCGATTATTATACGGAGGAATTACGTCAACTGGATAATCAAATCGACCGCGAGCGTACGCGTGACAACCGTGTTGTGAGCTCCTCTGCATTCGTTACTCTGGACTCTGTGCGTTCCTGCCAGATGGCCGCCCAGACGATGCTTTCGCCTCGGCCTCATCGCATGCTGCCACATCTGGCACCGGCGCCCCATGATGTGGTATGGAAAAATACTTATCTGCGTTCGTATCAGCGCTCTGTGCGTACGTATGGGGTGGCATTTGTATTCATCGTTACCACCATTTTTATGGGTGTACCTGTGTCTTATCTGGCAAGATTTCTTGATCCTAAGACTGTGGCCCGCTATGCTCCGTGGCTTAGTCGCTTGCTAGAGAAATCGCCATGGCTGGAAACTTTTGTTACGCAGAATTTGACGACGTTCATTTTCGCGCTGTTTAACGTCATCGTCCCCTACTTCTATGCCTACCTATCGAGCAAGCAGGGCCATATTTCTCGCGAGGATGTGGAGCTGTCCACCATTACCAAGAACTTTTTTTACGTTTTTGTTAATTTGTTTTTGGTATTTACCATCTCCAAGAATTACGTTTCGCTCTCACTCCCCAAGGACACGACAGAGATTGCCACGCGACTGGCCAAGTCGCTGCGCCAGCTATCCGCATTTTATATCAATTTGATCGTTTTGCAGGGCTTTGCCATTTTGCCCTCGTCACTGCTGCAGGCTGGTGCTATGCTACAGCTGCCCTACTTCATGGCCCAGGCCAAAAGCGCACGGGATTACCACGAGCTGTACAAGCCACGTCGGCTCAACTACGGCATTCTTCTACCTACTCCGTTGCTCATTTTGACGATTACTTTGATGTACAGTATTATGAACACGAAGATACTAGTGTTTGGATGCTTTTACTTCTGGGTGGGCTACTATGTGTTCAAGTACCAGTTCATGTACTCGATGGTGCATACCCAGCACTCGAGCGGGCGGCTGTGGACTCTAATCCTGCGGCGGTTCTGGGTGGGTATTGCCCTATTCCAGTTGGCCATGATGGGAATTCTCATTATCGAGTCTGCATACTACTTTGCGGCGTCGTTGTTCCCACTCCTGTTCCTAGTGGGGGTGGTGTGGTACGACTTTGAGAAGTTCACTGAGCCGCTTCTCCGGTTCATTGCCCTGGAGGCCATCGCCACCGAGGGTAGCCGGGCGCCGTCGGCTGTCCCCAGCGATCAGGCTGAGCCGGTGGCGGGGGCCCCAGCTGAGGCGGCAGCCGACGGAGACAGCACGTTTGACAGCCACCGGGGCTACTGGGCCGCGCAGGCCGATGCTGCGGAGCGTGGCCAAAGAGGCGAGCGCGGGCGTTCGGTGTCGCTCGCCGGTGAGGGCGTGAACAACACGGTGCATAATCGGTCGGGTCTATCGCTGTCGTTTATCCGGGATGACTCGGACGACGACACGGAGTCGGAGATGGCCAACTCGCTGGTGCGGCACCTGCGCCACCAGCGGTCGCGGACGCTGGACGAAGACCGGGAGCAGGACACGCAGTACGTGAACCCAAACACCACTGCGAAGCTGGAGGGCCCATGGGTGGGCATTGAGGGCAACGAGTGCGTGATTGCCGGGCCATCTGGGCTCGAGAGGCGGCGACTCTCGTTTATCGGTTGGGAATAGTAGGGCTTGTATTGTCTGCACGCCAATTACATTAATTATTCTCTATCAGGACAAGGCGATATATATTATATACAAGATTGAATAAGTTATTTTGCACGTCTACATCCCGGACAGTCCCTGGGCGACCGGCTACTGCGAGAGCCACGGCCACAGCAGCCGCTCGGTGACGAACCAGCGGGCGGCCAGCGCTGCGCAGGTGATCACGACGGCGCGCGGATAGCCGAAGCCGAGCGCGGTGGCCTGCACGTCGACAAGCACGATGCCGATGAGGTACCAGATCATGGGCAGCACCTGGCGGAGCTCGTACTGCCAGATAAGAGTGAGCAGCGGCAGCAGCTTGGCGGCCGAGCTTATGAGGATGGCGATCGACAGCGCGTTGGGGTTGTTGCCCGGAGCCAGCAGGTGCGCGCCGAGAAATGCCGCCGCGTGCAGCACAAACGTGTTGGACGCGCACTGGGCAAAGAAGGCAAAGTACTGCGCAGCCGTCGTGCGGCTGGCCAGAAACTGCAGCATGCGCGGGTCGGCGCTCTGCTCGGCCCACGCCCAATGGATGTACGTGTCGAACAGCGTGAGCACAACGTGCATGCGCCAGGTGGCGGCGACCACGCGCGACTCCTCAGTGGGCGACAGCACATTGAAGATCAGGTGCCGCATGGCCGGCGGGCGCAGCAGCAGCACGTCGACGCCGATCACCACCGGGTCATACTCAATATACTTGTCGGCAAACTTGTGGCAGTGCGAACACACCGTCGCGCGGATGTTGTCCCGCGAGTAGTACGTGTACAGCGATGCGACCGGGTGCCCGCACTCTACACACAGCATCCGCCCAGCGGTAACGTGCGATGCGGCGAGAGGGGGTGGGCGGAGGGAGAGCTCCCAAGCTGAGGTGAGGGGGGGTCCTCCGAGTAGGCAGGTAGGCAAGTCGGTAGGTAGACTAGGTGACTAGTAGGAAGGTAGGCTAGATAGGGGCGGGAAGCAACCGCGACGCTCGCCGCGGGTTCGTTCCACACGATCGCCTTCCAAACATGAGTTTTTCAAGAACCTAGTCCGGGCCATGCTAGTTTATCAGCCACGAGCCACGAGCCACAAGCCATAACTGCTTTCCGCATTCTCTATACCTACGTAAGTCATAACGCCGGGTGCCTCGCCCGGTGGCAGGCAGCCGTCCTCGCAGCGCAACTACATGAAGTCGTCATCGTCCAGCCCGTCGTCCTCAAGCGTGTCGATGTCCTTCGTGCTCGGCGCAGCCGCCGTCTGCTTGGCCGACGCCTGCTTAAGCTGGGGCTTGTTCCGGCCGCCCAGCCGCTTGGCTCGCTCCTCACGGTGCTTGGCGCTCGCGTTCGCCGTCAGGGTGCTGACAACCCGCGTCACCTGGTCGCTCGTGAGCGGACCGCACAGGTCGCGGCACATCTCGATCACAAAGTCCGTGTGGGCCGCGACCGTGTTCTTTTTATGCAGGTCGTTGATCACGGGCACAATCGTCTTGCGCAGCGTCGCGTACTCCTTGGGGCTCGTCACTTTGAACACGGCCAGGTCCGACAGCTTGGCCGGGCCCGCGGCTGCGGGCGGCGCCTCTTTCTTCTGGCTGCGCGGGTGGATGTCCGCCGCGGCCAGCAAGTCCGAGGCGTGGCCGAGGTCCGCGGCCATCTCGCGCTCGCGCTTCTCCTGCGCCGAGGCCTCGACCGTTCTTTCTAGCGCCTTGCGCTCCAGATCATCCTGCTCCTTGCGCTTGCGCAGCTCAGCCTTCTCCGCGTTCGAGAGTTTCGGCTTGGCCGGCGCCTTGGGCTTTTCCGAGTCTGAGTCGGCCGCAGCCTCCCAGTCGCCCATCAGCTCCTCGTCCTCCTCGCCAAACTCATTGGTGGTCGGCGCGCCAACCTCAAATTCGTCGTCTTCCCAGCTGGCCATCCGTTCTGCGCGCACTGCGTCCGTAGTCTTTTTTTTTTTTTGAGTTAGGGTGGTGGTAGTAGTGGCACTCTTGGGAATAAGAGCTGCTGCACCAGGGCGAGAAATGAGGCAGGGGCTCTCGCTTTGCCAGATCTCCCAGATCTCCCAGATCATCATCTCTTCCCCGGAGATGCATCGTCCTGACTACGATCACATGTCGGCAGCGCCAGATCAACAAAGCACAGCCCTGGCTTCGGCCCTGGCGACCTCGCTGATTCCAGACAAAGATGAGGTAATTCTGGCGGGTGTTCAGCTGGATGCCAAATTAATAGGCTCGCACGGCGTCGGCCTAGCTGCACCCCTGGACGAGGCGTCCGACAAAGTCTATGTCGAGGTCCCCGAGAAGTTGGCGTTTTCCGCAGCCACCGTCGAGCGGCTCGCAGCCCAGGACTCCAACCTCGCTCAATGGCTCGCCATTGATCCCCAGACCGGGCCGCATCTGCTCCACCGTACACTGCTCTACCTCATTTTGTTTGACCAGAAAGAGTGGGCCCGCTACTTCAAGCTGCTACCGACGACCAACGACATGAGCCTGCCCTTCAGCTGGTCGCTCGACGAAATAGAAAGTCTCAAGGGCACGTCCATCTATGAGGCCACGCTGGGTAAGCGTCTACACCTCGAGGCAAAATACCAAAAACTCTTTGTTGAGGACAGTAAAGCCCGCGACCTTGTGTCCAAGCTTGGCCGGCAGGACGTCTCCTTCAATATATGGCTTGTTGTTTACCAGTGGCTCGCATCTCGTTGCATTACGCACCCTATCACGGGAGAAGCCATTCTTGTGCCTATTGTTGACTTCTGCAATCACCGCAACGCACCGAACGTACGGTATGACTTTGCCGACGGCCGGTTTATACTGCTTCATGACGCAGGACTCCACGACCCCGTGCACAAAGGTGACGAGCTGTTTCTGGATTACGGTTTGCGTGGTGCGGGTGAGTCTCTCTTCAAATTTGGCTTCCTGCCCGAAAATACTGGCGACGATGCGCGCGAGCTCACTTTTATTTACGATCCCACCGACCCTGGGGTGGCCGCCGTGCTCGATCCTAGCAAAGCCCCCGGCCTGGACGACGAGCAGATTGAGGAGCTTGGCACCAGCTACAGGCTGTTATGGCAATTCTTTGGCTCAACCAAGCAGCGGCTCTTTCTTTCAGACCTGGACTGGCATGATGAGTTTCTAACTCTCCTAGCCTGCGAGGATCTCGCCGAACTCAGGCTCTTGGACGGTGAATATGGCCTGTACATCGGACCAGACGAGCTGGTTCCCGGGAATATCGAGAACGTAACTCGCAAGTTTCCGGAAGTAAAGGAGCGCGGAGACATATTGGTCGGAGCACTCGCAGGCCTGCTCAAGAAAAAGGCAGAGCCCGCGGCTGCGCAGACCCAAAACCCCAAAGCGCAACAGCTGGCCAAACTTGAAGTCGCCCTGCTTGCGAAATTCAGCGAAAAAAAAGAGTTACAGAAATAAATAGGCTACTTTAATAAATAGAGAACATCTTGCCCTCAGAGGTACACCTTCAAAAAGCCGACCTCATCCGTCGATACAACCATGGGTTGGGTAAGTGCCAGCACACTGGTCCGCGTGATTGTGCCCCTGTGGTTACGGCCAATATCTGATTCTTCGCTCGTGATTATGCTCGTGCGTGGCAGCCGCTCGTTCCGCTTGTTTGGGCCCATATTTTCAAATGTATATGTGACATTCGACCCAATGCGACCAGTGTACGTTACCCGCGTTTGATTGTACTTGACACCGGAAATAATCACACAATTCTGCGGGGATAACAGGTCCCAGTAGCGCAGTATACGGTCGGACCCACCAGATATGAGACACTGGAACGACTCGTCCGAGTTACCAAAGCCAAATAGTGCGGGAGTGCTCTCGGGCTTGCCAAATGTCTTAGTTACCGGCCAGTCCGCAAACTTGCCAGACAGCTCCGTCACAGGTGTGAGGGCCGGCATCCCCTGCTCGTCTTCTTTACCTGCACATACCGGAACAAGAACTTCTCGGCAATCAGAGGTCTGGATATCCCAAGCGGATACAAGCTGTCTGGAGAACCCTCCAGTCAGAACTATCCATTGGTTGGACGCCCGTGGGTGTGCTACCATCGACGTAATTGGCGCCATCTGGCCAATACCCCACGATTTTATGAGGACACGAAATCTCAAGTCCCAGATATCCACTACTCCATGTGAGGTACCGATAGCCAACCACAGGTTCGACGGACCAAAAGTCCAGCAGAGTGGAGTGCCATGTTCCACAGGATTTTCGAGTTTTTGATGTTCCAATGTATCAAGGTCAATAATTATCACGTCTCCCTCGGAACTCAATACATAAAGTGTTAAATCCACCTGTTTCAGCCTCACAGCGTAACCTCTGGGTAGCCGATCAATTTTGAGCGGGGTGAGATTCTTGTAGCTCATTCCGTTGTGCGTTTTCTCCGCATCGCAGTTCATGAAATGTAATGTTCCATCTGCTACCCCAACAACAAACGCCGATCGACCACGTAAGAACATTATTGACCGAACAGGAGCAGCAAAGTTGGACGTCTGTACTGGTCTAGAGATACCTGTCTCCACGTTCCTGGTGTCCCAGAGCTTGATCAGCCCATCCTCTGCACCAGTAAAAAAGCAGCGGTGGTCATCGGCAATAGCAACGGCAGTGACTGCTCCTCTGTGGGCCTTGATAGATGTCACCAAAGTGCCAGCAGGCTTCCACTCTTTTAGCTGTATATCGGTGGGAGACAAGGATACCCCTGCAAGAGCAAGAGAGCTTGGCCGGAGATCGGAAGGTTCTTCAAGCCGGCCATTCTGGGCACTTCCTGCAGACCCATTTCCCCTGTTCGCCTGTTTGTTCGAAAGCTCTTCCTCAGCATAGCGTGTGACTTCATTAGTCTTTGAAGCAAGGTACTTCCGGAGCGACTTAGGCACGGCATCCCCAGTAGACCATGCAAATGGAGGCACAGTAACGGTTCCAGACTCTAGGGACTTGTCTTCTCTTTTAACCAGTGATACTTGACGCAGATAGTCCCGAAATAGCATGAGTTGCCAGAGATCTTCATTGTTGAAGCCAACATCCCTCAATCTATCAAGCCATCTCTTGTCCTCCAATGAGAATGATACGGTCGAGGGGTGGGTGGTTCGGCTATTAGCCAGATCAGGATTATTTCGCCAAAATGCAGTCTTAGTTCCACTTCCTGCCCACGAGAGAGCAAGATTATACACAGCCAATGAAAGAGGAGGCTTCGCAGCAGCCAGAAAAGACCTATGGTCAGAGTAATCGGTGATTTCAGTTTTCATGATAGGTGCGATGATCGGTCGGAACAAACAATACAACTGGGCCGGCGACATGCACTTAGCCGCAGCACTAAATAGGAGGCTCACTTGAGTTCTCACATACGCATTTGGGTGGATGAAGAACTTCACACAGGCTGGAAGTAAATTCCAAAGCACCTTGAGACGAATGAGTCCCAAGCCAGCAAGAGAGGCTAAAGACGCGAGAACCTCCGTGACAATGTCTTCATGCGTATCTACCATGCTCTGCATCATAAGAGGAATCACATACTGCTCCAAACCGGCAGGGCCGATGAGGGGTCCTACCTCAGCGATGAATTTGAAAAAATCAATCCTGACTTCAGGATCTTTGTCGTTGAGGTAGGTGATGGTATAGGACAGCACAATATCGTTTGTTCTTTGTCGACCCAATATGACACATAATGGTGCGATAGAACCCAAAAACGCTCTACGAATATAGGACACCTTCTCAGTCAGGAGTGACCTGGTCTGTTTTTCAATGTGAGACATTGTCACCGGGTCAAGATTGCGCACAGCTGTTGTTAGAATCGCTTCTCCGCCTTCATTCTTGCACGAATTTTGTAAAGAAACTGCCACCTCTGCGAGTTTGGGAAAACAAGCAGCGTAAACCGCCTTGACGCGAGGATATTGGCTGGCAACCACGCTCTTGAAGCGGGGGAACAGATATTCTGGAAATAGACCCTCATTCAATGGGGTCAATACTGTTGTAATGCTTAAAAGTTGTGTAATGCTCCTGATGGCTGCAATTTGGACGTTTTCGTCGTCCTTTAACAAGCTGACCAAATATGGTAAACAACGGTCGAGTTTGATATCATCAGGGACGTGCTCGGATAGTGCTACAATCATATCACAGGTTCGAGAGCGCCAAATTGGCGAGGATGTGCTGCGGAGAATAGAGCATGCAAAAGATAAAAGAATAAGCGGGCCCTCCTTGTAATCGCTCGCGCTAAGAGGGTATTTGGGCGTCCAGCTCAAGGACGGAATAGAAACTACCAAAGGCAATATAGCCTCCGGCAGCTCCGTAGCTTCTTCAACAGTAACATCCAAATCTTTGAGTACGTTGTCGAAATGATTCCACAAGTGTTCAGCCATGCGGTCCGAGTTTTGGTCTCTCTTGTGAGAGAAAGGGCATATAAGATCATAGAAATTCCAGAAATATTCAGGAAACACTGTTCCACGATATTTTTCCAAATAAAAGTTGGCAGAGCTACGATCCTTGGGGTTAAGGCTGATCATGCACTCGATGAGATTCCGCACATCGAGGTCATCTATGCCTTCGAGCGGCGGGTAGTATTCGTGACGCTTATATTTGAACAAATCAGCGAGAGTGAAAACGGTTGCACCTTCCAGGAACAACTCGGCAATCACACAGCCTGCACTGTAAATGTCCATTTCTGGGGTAAGATGGGTGGGCGGCGAGGCTTGGCCAACGGTTGTAAAGCGCTCGGGGGCAACGTAGCATGAGCGGCGCTGCGACGTGTTGAAATAAAAAAGAAAGAGCGCAGAGTCTGTCTCTGGGAGTGTCACCGGCTTATAAGGGGCCCAATCCGAGAGAAACAGCCATTTCCAAGATGTTACAAGCACGTTTTCGCTCTTAATGTCACCGTGAAACAGTTTGGCAGCGTGCGCATCGCTCAGCGCCCGCAGAAGCTGGAACGAGAGCCAGCGCTTCTCAATTGGCTCTAGAAACGGCCGCGTGGAGATGCGATCATACAGATTGTGCTTGATGTACTGGCGAACAAGGTATCCCGCTCGATCTGTTTCCACAATGCGGGCGTCTGCGAGGGCGTTGGGCTGGTCTGAGAGCTTACTCTGGTAGCGCGTGACCTCGGTCCGGAACGGCTCGATGTCCACTGTCGCGCTGGGCTTTATAAACACCTTTACCACCACATCCCCGTCTTTATGGACGGCCTTGACTGTCTTGAGGAAGCGGGCCCTGCCCAGGTCGGCGGTATAGGTGAGGTCGCCGAGCTCCGCGACGTACGCATCGATTGGCACAGTTGCCGTGGGGGCAACCGTGGAGAGCTGCGCGCCCATAATTGATAAAAACGGGCCGGGTTGCGCGCGTGCAGTAGTGGCGTTGGCGCGCGGCTCGTAGCTGGGGGAACCGAGAGGCAGTCGCTGAGGTCGGTCTTTGGGAGGTTTCGCTGCGTTGCGTCGGGCGGGCCCGTGTGTGCACTTGATACACTTTACTGAGCCAAGCCCAAGCGAGCGCTGGGAGTTTTTGGCGCGCACGCGCGCTCTAGTATCGAGCGCGTGCCTGAGCAGACTAGCGCCGCCCCTCTCCCTTCTCGCGCGGCTGCCAGCCGATAAGCAACCCTTCCCCCACACCCAGCACATCAAGAGCAGGACCGTCAAACTACTCTCGGGACGACCCTGGCTCCCTGAAAACTCTACTGGCTGGTCCAAACCTTACGGCAATGCTGAAACAGTGTACAATTGCGCATTACCCATTCGCGCGGGCCCTGCCTTTTGCTCTGGCACCGGCTGTTGCAGCGGCACCGTGGTTTCCCCTCGGCAGGCGCTCTCATGTGCCTTGCTTGCCGTTCTCAGTGTCCGCTGCCCGGCTCCTTGACTGGCCGCCGTCTGCTAATCCGTCCCCCTACGAGATCTTCGGCATGTCTCCTGACTCGTTTGACAAGTCTACCGTCCACAAGGTATACCACCAGCTCGCCAAGCTATACCATCCCGACCTCGACCATCCGGGTCTGACCCGGGACGAATGCAACGAGCGGTTCAAGCGGGTGACGGCCGCGTACGACACGCTCAAAGATGACAACAAGCGGTCATTGTGGAATCTCCGCCACCGTGGACCTCATATTCGCACGACGCCTAGCGGCACGGCATACACTGCCGGCAGCCCCGACGGCTTCCACTTCTCCAGCAACCCCTCTTTCTATGCTCGTGACTCGTCGGAGGACTGGTCGGGCTGGAACCAAAAGGAGTTCGACGAGAGTCTCAAACAAAACCGCATTTGGCTGCTCAAGCTCGTGGTCGGTACCGTGCTCTTCGTCTGCGCCATAGAACTGGCGGCCATGAGCGAGATCTCGGGCCGCAGGTCGGCGCGGTTGCAAGAAAAGTCCAGGCAGGCCGGCGAAATGCACACGATGGCCAGTGAGAACTACGGCATGGGCCTGGACGGCACGCAGCGCCTGCAGCGCTTTGTGAACCATCGGGAGCGCGTGCTGCGCAACCAGCCGGGGTTCCGGTACAGTAATTTGGTGGACGCCCCGCGGCCTGGACAAGTCCCTGGAATTCCCCCGCCTGACCCTGTCGATTCGCCGGGCGCTGATACGCGGCCGCACCGCGGCGGGCCCAATTGATTTGGTGACTCCCCGCTTACGATTTACGACTCAATTAATGTCCCTATGCCTCTGCTCTGCATTTCAGAATTCTTGGCTTTTTATGTCACTATGTATTTATCTGTATCGATCCGCTATACGCGTCCCATTGCTGATCTATAGCCGGCTGTCATGTGACGTTATCCACGTGCATGACCTCAGTCGAAACGCACCGGCTTCTGCCTGGCTCCTTAAGCATACGCTCCCCTAGCCAGGCGTCCATGGGCACCTTCTCGCGTGACGAAAAGGGTCGAAATGTTTTCCATGTTGCTGCCGCCGGTGCGTCCTTGAAAACTGTATTGCGCCTCGTGCGTGGCGCGTCCAAAAAGACGCTCCAAGCTGTCCTCAATGTCCGCGACAACGAGGGCCGCACGCCGGCGCATGTCGCGGCATATGCTGGAAACTTGCGCATTTTGCGCGCGCTTCTTGATGCCTTCCCAGATGCTCACTCTGTCAGAGATTCGAAAGGCGCTACGATCACAGATATCCTCCGCCATAGGGAGCCGGACGCCAATCTTGCTAAGCGCGCCCGCATCGTGGCGTGGGGCGATAATACTGCGCAGATTCTGGGCCGGTCCCACGAAACGGTAGAAAAACTGGCCCCCGGCTTTGTGGACTCGCCGTTCTCCTTGGAGGGTGCTCCCACCTATGCCGGCCTGTTCGCCCCACATCTGGTGCGAAGCATCTCGATGAGCTCTGCGCACGTCGCTGTAGTTACCCAGGAAGCCATGGGAGCCACTTCAAGGATTCTTATATGTGGTTCAGCCAGCAAGGGTCAACTGGGCCGAGAGGGGCCTCTTTCCCGGTTTACGGAGGTCGCGTTGCCGTGGGACGCAAGTGAAGACGAGCCTCGTCCTCGCCCGATCGCCGCCGCGGTATCCAAAAATCACACAATGGTTGTTTCTGAAGAGGCCTGCTGGACGTGGGGTTCAAACTCTGCGGGCCAGCTGGGCCTTGACTCGGGCAAAAAAGCGGTTAACTGGCCCCAGCGGCTGGATAATTTTCTGGAATACAGGCACGTTGGTGCCCTAAATAGCTTCACTGCATTGCAAAATGGCAGTAGTGAGCGCGAGGCTGTTGAGCATTTGAAGGGCTGCGCCACCTCGGACATCCACTGTGTAGCATATGGGCGAACCTACCTGTGGTCGTGGGGTACTAACCGCGGTCAAATGCTCAAAAAGGCATCCCAAGGCATCGTTGAAGAGCCTGTTCTTGTGCTTGATAGTCAGCGTCTGCTGGGCGGAATTATCGAGCAAGTCCAGTGTGTTGACTCGGCCACCGTTATTCTGCTAACAAATGGGCAAGTGCACATTCTTGCCGATGGCTCTACTCATAAACTGGATTTGCACCACAAGGCTGTCGAACTTCAATGTGCCGGACGGTACGTAGTGGTAAAGACTGACCATGGGCGTTTACTGCGCTTCGACCTCGAAGTCCAGGGTGTACCAGCGGAATCACGTCCCACGAAATTATGGGCTGCGAAACGGGAACCAAGCGACCACATCAGGTCTTTTGCAGTATCGATAAAGGGCAGTGTAGTCTTTTCGACGCTATCGTCTGTTTACTGCTCGGAATCTGGTGACTCGGTGGAGTTACCATGGCTGACAGGCATGAGTGTTTCGGCACTCGCCTGCGATCCGCACTTCACATCGTTTCTCGCCGTTCATGATTTCGATGTTGAAACGAAAGTTCCTGTGAAGCCTGACTCACTAATTGGTGACATTTTGTCTACCTCGACTTTCGCAAATTCGGTCATCCGGCAATATCCAGATATAAGCGCCGCTGCCGGTGCGCGAGACCAGTTCAGCCTTTTTGGTGACCAAACCCTTCCTAATTTGACTATGCTGCCTTTTGACTGGGATAAAATTCCACCCGTGAATCCAGACGTCCTGACAGATGCATGTTTTCGTGTAGGCGGGGACAGTATTCCCATTCATTCTGCTATCGTTTTCGGTCGCTGTCCCCAGTTGGCCAGCCTCTCTCGAGGAAAAGATCTCGTTGTCACTCGTGGTGGAATCGAAATCAGTTTCACTGGGTCTGAATTCGTAGTAAAGGGTGCCTGCTTCAAAGCAGTCGTCAGTTTTGCGTACTATATTTACACTGGTACGCCTCGTGATAGCCCTGCCAATTCTTTGGGAAAAGAATTTCGCGATCTCCAGTATTTGGTCACTGGAAGCCTACAAGACGGTCTTCTCATGGCCGCTGAATTTAATGGTGATGTTGAAGTTGTGTTAAGCGACGGTTCTGTTAAAGGGCACGCTTTTATTTTAGCTGCCCGTTGCCCGTACTTTGCGGCCAAACTCAGCCAACGTTGGGCTGGTGCGTCTCAGGGAAAGCTTGTGAGCGTCGATCTCAGTCACATTGATCGAGCTACCTTCGGGCGCATCCAACGTTTTCTATACTCTGGGCTCCCCTTTGCTAGCCTGAGTGATCTAACCGTATCTGAAGTACACGTTGTTGAAAATCTCATCTTGCTTTGGTACGCGGCAAACGAATTGATGATCGATCAGCTACAGGCTGTGGTCGAGGCTGCATGGTTAGAGGCTTTAACTCTAGAGTTGGCAGTTCCCTACCTGACAGAAGCTCCAACTCAGTCAGCTGTTTACTGGTCTACCGTGAACCTTATCCTTCGATACATGGACTACTTCATCACTGACCTAGCGTTATTTCCCGCGGCTGCCACGGACACCATTGAAAAACGTTACAAAGAGCATGCCAAAGTGGAGGTTTCTGCTGAGGACATAGAAGCATTGGTTGAAAATCTGAGTAAAATTGCATCATCAAGTCCAAACACAGCCTCAGGTTCGGCAGCGCCATCTGAAGCAACTTCAGCCGCTCCATCCGTTGGGAGTTCCGCAGCTTCGTCTCCAGTACTAGGACCCAGCAGCACCAGACCGGCCGTTGTTCCAGCAGTTCCCATTAGCGGTGTATCATCCAGTCCTGCATCTGGCTGGAAACAAGTGCGGTCACCCAAGCTGCGAGCAGCTAACACCCCGGGTAACAGCTCAGCTGTTCCAAGCCTATCATTATCATCGCAAACGTCGGTCGCTACACCTCGTAGAAACAGTGAATGGAAGCGTGTCAGTCGATCACCTACTCCGAGCAATATGCTCGCCACAAGCCCTGGATCTGTGGCAATGCCATCTCATGTCACCAGTAGTACACCTCAAGCAATTCCTTCGCGCCCTAGGCCAGTGACTCCGGCCCCTGCGCCAAGCAGTGGTAGCGCAGGCGATGCTTTTTCAGCCTGGTCTCGTCCAGGTACCCGCAATACCCCTCCTGTTGATATCACCGCTGAATCTGGAGTTGCGCTCCCCACACTTGGGGCGCGTGTTGAAGCACCAACGACCCCATCCCGGCTACGCCGAACTTCGGGTACTGGAGCACGTCCGGTAAAACTATCGCAGAAAGAGCGCAAGCGAATGCAGCAAGAGGGTCGTGAACAGCCCAATCCTGATCCTCTCAATGACCAAAGCACCTCCAGGGCGTCACCCTGGGGTCAGAGCCCCAGAATTTCAAATGCACCGAGCATAACGGACCACATTCAGCAGATTAGCGTTAACCGGCGCACTAATTCCAACAAGCCGCGCACTACCTCACCCTCGATATGGTAGGCCGGGCTCAGAAATTTTGTAAATAGAGAAAACACGCAGCAGTAATTTATAATTTATTCGAACATTTCTTAGATGACCATTGCGGTGAGGCAGCTAAGCTATTAAATATACAGCGGGCGGGCCAAGGTTAGTCGGCCTTGGACTTTTTGTCCTTTTTGTCTTTTCTGTCTTTTTTATCCTTCTCATCCTTCTTTTCCTTCTTTTCCTTCTTCTCCTTCTCTTTCTTTTCTTTCTTGTCCTTCTTCTCCTTCTTGTCCTTCTTCTCCTTCTTCTTCTTCTTCGAATCCTCGTCCTCATCGTCGTCACGCTTGCGCTTCTTCGAATCGCTTCCGTTGGCTAGGCTGGCAACACTCACATCAGCAGCTTCACCCTCGTCTTCATCTTCAGACTCATCATCGGAATCGGCGCCCATAGTGGCATCCGCATCCTCATTATATTGGCTAACAGGCTGCAAGGCGACCTTGGGCTGCTTGTGGGTATTGGCTGCAGGACGCGTGTATTCGCGGCCTTCCAGATTTGCAAGACGACGCTCAACCTTAACACGGTCCTCAAGACCGAGAGTAGGGAAGTCTGTGCGATCCTCTGCAAGCGCATCGTAACGGACGGCCACCGAGCACTTGGCGGCAAGCGTCCGGGCGATGCGACCCTTATTTTTGCCTGAAGCCTGTCCGACGAGAGAAGCATGGTAGATAATACCGTATTTGGGCGTATCATGTTTGGTTTTGAGGGCACGGAAAAGGGCCTTCTCGGCACCTAGAATTTGCAGTGTAGAAGACGGGGCCTTGGCCAGGTTCGAGATGCTACCCGAGTGGGCAATGAGGCGAGCACCTACCAGCTCGCCGACAAGAGAGGTTAGATTGGGTGCAATAACTGCCATGCGGGCATTAAGATAACTGGCCAGGTGCTCGCGATACTCTGCGAGCTTGATGACCTGGCCGGCAAAGAACTCGATGTTCTTGAGATCACGCTCGCTGATCTCCGTGCCCATAGAGATCTCAGCAGCATCCTTAAGGCGCTGTTCGATGTCCTCGGGCAGCACAGCGGAAAAGTCTGTGGCGGCAGCATTAGTGCGTAGGCCCATGGCGGTGATGGCGCGAGCGTAGGCAGTATTGTCGGTGACAATCTTGGCCATCTCGGGGAAGTGCCAGCCATACCACTCTTTCAAGCGCATAGCATACACATTGACCTCTTTGTCGAGGTCGTCAAGCAGGGCAATAGCCTGTATGATCATAACGTCGACCTTGTCAGGGGAAAATTTGAGCTTGTGACGGCCAATAGAGTGGGCCAGACCCAGAGACATGGTGGACATGTCCTTGTCGCTGAGGCCAGGCAGCAGACTGGGCAGGTGCTCTCGAATGGCACGCAGAATATCCTGGCCATTGTTATCGCTCACAATACTCAGCGAGAGTCCAGGCAGCTTATTGATCGCCGTGCCGAGCTTAGGGTCCGAAACCACTAGAGTTGGTTTCTTTTCGTCCTTGAGGCGATCGAGCAGAGTAGCGAGCTTGCCGCTGACCTTGGCTTCAATAACGGCATTGATCTCCTCGAGCGCATCGGCGGCAGATTCAAACTTTTCGAAACCTTTCACTTTGAACTGGTCGGCCACCTGGTCAGCCGTACGGAACTCGGTGGCCACGCTGTCGGACTTGTAAAGCTTTTTGTCCTTGGCCTTGAACAGCGCATAGCCCGCAGATGTCTCGGTGAGAATGAAAGTCATTGCTGAAAGGTTCCTAGCAAGCACCGAGTCAGGAAGAGCTGGTTAGGTTGGAAGTTTTCACTGCTTGTGAGAGACGCACCTTAGTTAAGCGATGAAAAAAAAAAAATTCAGCTCGAGCCGGATCGGGGACCCTGGGACGTGGGAGTTGGCATGACTAAAAAGAAAGGTCTTGCCCGGATTCGAACCGGGGTTGTTGGAATCAGAATCCAAAGTGATAACCGACTACACTACAAGACCTCGACTCCTGCGGAAACTGGCCATTTGTCCTCACTCGCACTCTCATCATGGTGGAGCTCCGAAACTGCTCGGATAAGGATACACGCGATCAATGTAGTCGGACTGAGTAAATTTTCTGGTCAGTATTTGTGATTGTCAGGATCCCTAGATATTGATGTGGGGATGCTTCGGTACTTCAAAGATCCCCGGCCTTCGAGTAGGTTGAGTGACCGCCGTGTGTTATCAGATCAAGTTACGTACAATACCAGCCAGAGTAGGAAAAGAAGCCTATTTGTTGGCCTCAAGCTTAGAGTCTATGGAAATGCGAATCTCTTCCCTCCACCGATTTTCCAACGTTGTAATTGATGCATGAGCAGTCTGGTGAGAGGTCCTTCTTGCGGCGTTTAGGTCGTCGAGTCTTGCCTGGGCACTGGCTGCAGCAGTGTCAAGGCTCGCCGCCAGCGCTTCTAATTCTTTATTTTCATTCTCCCACTGGGCCGGACCGGCAGGTGCGAGCACCTCGAGATAGTCCCTTGTGTGCCGAGCGTATGCCCTGGCCATGGCGGACCCGTCCGAGTATCGCGACAAGTCCAGTTGCAGCCACTCCGGAGGTGCAGCTGTCTTGGACGTCAGGGACTCATTGTCCGGAACTGCGGCATGGAGTCGGGCCGTATCCATAGTCGCGAGTTCTGCATCCACAATCGCCGCAGCCGCCTGCAGCTGGGCTGGGCTCGCCGTTTCTACGTATGGTAGAGCACTCTCCATGCCGAACTGCTACCAAATCGACACCAAAAGGCGTGGCGTAGTGCAGTGGCCAGCAAGGTAGCTCTCGTTATTCCGATGCCAGGGTCCCCCTTCAGATGGTCGATCCAGCGATCAACAGGCAAACTGGGCTAAACCGACAGCCACCTATCCGTAGTCCCGATCGGCGTGCCTGCCGTTAAGGCTGGGGGATGAATGGCTGGGAGGTACGACTTGTGCTCGGGGCTGCTGTCGCTGGCTCGCGTGCCTGCTTGGCTCCCCGCCTCCCAACCTGCTGGGCTTGCGTCGAGCGACTTCAGGTCACACGGCCGGGGGAGGCGGGAGTGTGTGCGCCCAGTACATAAGCCACTGCCGGGGGCAAGACCCAAGTTGGCAACCTACCGTTGTGTACTGTTGTGTACTCTGCCGTAGCGGGACTGCGGAGAATCAGCATCAGAGCGGCGGACTAGTGCGCACACAGCAGCGGGCACAAAACCCCGGGCAAGACTATCTCCACACAGAGCCGCAACGACACACAAGCGGCCCGCAACCCATGTTCTCTAGTTGGTTTGGCGGCCGGCCGGCCAAAAAAGAGTCGGCCAAAGATGCCATAATTGAGCTTCGCAACCACCTGGAGATGCTGCGCAAGCGCGAGGCACATCTGGAAAGCGAGCGCGACAAGCTCGAGGCGCTGGCCAAGAAGATGGTGAGCGTTAACCGGGCCAAAGCCCTGGATGCCCTGCGGCGGAAGAAGCGGAAAGAAACGGAGCTCGAGAAGCTGTGGGGAACCATGACGTCGACGGAGCAGCAGCTCGAGGCCATCGAGGGCGCAAATCTCAACTACGAGACCATGAAGGTCATGTCGCGTGGCGCCAACGCCATGAAGGGGATCCACAAGGGTCTCGACATCGACAAACTCGACTCGACGATGGACGATATCCGGGACCAGGTGGCTCTGGGAGAGGAGATTTCGGACGCGATCTCGCGGCCGCTGCATGAGACAGACGATGCCGAGCTCGAGGAGGAGCTCGAGGGCCTCGAGCAGGAGGCGCTGGACGAGAAGATGGTCAAGGCGGGGCGGGCCCCGGCTGCGCGGCTGCCCGACGTGGGCGAGCGTGAGGCGCCAGTTTCCGCGCCGACCGAACAGGAGGACGCGCTGGACGAGGACGAGGACGCCATTTTGGAGCAGCTCAAGGCCGAGATGGCCGCGTGAGCGGTTCTTTTGGGCCCACCCGCCAGCGCCCACCCGCCAGCATGGTCTCCTAATGGGCTTTGTTGCTTTGGCTGTCCGTTTGCTTGACAATCAGCTAAATTGGGCTGCCAGTCGCGGCTGGCTGCTGCCATGCGGGCCCGTTCAGAGCGTATATATATATATATTTAACCATTAGATATTCATATGCCATGCATAGGTTATGCATAAATTACGGGGCGGACGCGCCCGGCCTAGCCGATGCCCAGCCAAGTTAATTTGCCCAGCCTAGCTGATGAGCACCCACAGCAGGAAAAACACGAGGACCACGCCGAAGCTCTTGATGAGCAGCCAGCGGTTGGACGAGACACGGGCATAGTACTTGAGCAGCTCGCGCTGGGCGCCGCTAACGTTGAGCGAGATGTCCTCTGTGTTGGCATCGATGCGCTGCACGGTCTCGCGCTGCTCGGAGATCATTGTGGACAGCTGCGAGAAGATCGAGCCCAGTTCGTTGATGGTCGACTCGATAGCATCAACGGCCGACGAGCGCGACGAGAGATACGACGACTGCTGCTCCTCCAGAAGGGTCAGGCTCTGCTCCTGCTGCGGCAGCATGAGCGCTGAGCCCGAGCCGTCCTCGGCAGGCACGGCGCTCTCGTAGGCGGCGGCAGCGCCTGACCCTGCGTACGGGTTCTCGCTGTATGCCTGGGCCGGTGCAGGCCCCGACGCGGGCCCCGATGCAGGGCCGGACCGCGCCGCTGCCCGGTCCCCGGCTGCCACGGGGCTGGCCACGCGTGGGCTCGGCGTGCGATATAGCGGGTTGTCCGGGCGCTCAGTGCCCTTGGCCGGGGCAATGAACTTCTCGCTGCGCGTGCGGCTAGCCTGCATGTTTTTGGTACGCGTCTCGAGCACGTTGGTGAACCCCGTGGTGACGTCCGTCAGCTTGCCCTGGAGCATGACGACGACCTTTTCCGAGTGGTCCTGGAGCTGGCCATGGCCCGAGCTGGACGTCCAGCCGCCGGGCTTGTCGCCCTTGGCCTGTTGCTGCAGGCCCTTGATAGCCTCGTTGATGTGGGACAGCTTCTGCTTGATGACGAACGTGAGCTCCATGATCTCGTTTGGCCGGTCGTCGAACACGGGCTTGCGCCGCGCCAGCTGCGACAGGTGCTGCAGCATGCCGTAGGCGTCGGCAATGTCTTTGGCGATGGCGCCCGCGCGCACCGAGAACTCCGAGCGCGACGCCGGCGGCGCCTTGCCGGGCGGCGCGGCATGTCCACTCCGCGCGCCGCGGATGCGCGCCTGCGAGCTCACCGCCGCCCGGAACTCGGTCGTCCGGTCCTGGTACGCCATGGCTGTGTAACTGTCTTTGTGGGTGGAATGGCTCTGGGCAGGTTGGGACTGACAGCCTGGCCCTGGCTGATCTGGCCAGATGAGCGTTGGGAGCTCGATCAGAGAGCTGGTGGTGGTGGGCTAGGGAGCTAGGAAGCAGGAGTGGAGTCGAGCAGCAGGCAGCCCAGGAATTCAGCAGCCGGGGTCATAGAGAGAAGGAGAGAGAGGCAGAAAAACCAGTAGAAATAGAGCCCAGCATGGACGCTTGGCGTGGACGCTTGGCTGGGCAGTTAGCTAGCTGGCTGCCACGGGGCGCCCCTGCGGAACCAACACCCACACCTGGTCGGGGGAGCTCATGTATACTCGCAGAGCTATCGACTTGCCACTGAAAAGACGGGCTAATTGCTCGCAGTAGGCGGACTGCAGCAGATGGGGCCGCGATCACTACTTAAAAGCCTACACTAGAAAAAAAAAAGCAGTCTCCTTATTTATCATTGAGCCCTCTTGCCCTTGTCAGGGGTGCACACGAATACAAACGGATGAGAACGCGGCAGGGCGATTTGCCTCACCGCGCCGCTCGCTGGGAGTTCGGCTGTGAGCTGCTCTCGCATGCCAGCAAAGCCGGCGGAGGGTGCTCACGGTCGAGGAACGCGGCTTGAGTGCTTAAATTGCTAGACCAGGTCTTGGATCATCGATCCCAGCGGGTTGCCCGTATTTGGTTGTATTTAGTTGAATGTAAGGTTGGAGGCAGTAAGTGAACGCTCTCTGTTTTGCCTGCATCTGCTCCTGCCGTATGGCCGGTCCTGTCGTGCCTGCGTGCAGCCTATGCAGGCGCCGCCAGCTCTTGGAGACCTGGTGGTCGCATTAAAGAGCGCCGTATGTGCGGGGGTTGAGTCGAGAAGGACGGTGCTTTAATTCTGAGAGCTCGAGCCGCATTGATTTCGCTGATTGAACTCGCCTACCGAAGCGCACGATAGCGGTTGTGCCTGACCGTCGCGCTCATCCTCCGCACCCGGACCCGATCCCCGATCCTATCACATGCCCAGGCCCCAGACGCCAGGCTAGGCAGAGCTACCCTGGTCTCCCAACCCCGGCGGGTCCAGACCGGTCCAATTGTTTCTCCAGATCGCCCAGTTACTAATGCTACAGCCTCGGCAAAGCCGGCCGAACACGACCCGGCACGGACAGCGTTGTCGAGGTGTCCCGCGCGGATAGCACTGCTCCAAGTGGCTCAATTTAAACATGTATGGGCCTTGGAATGGACTTCTGCCGCCGGCCAAGTCTGGGAGGCTTGCCTGATATGATCCGTAGTTTCCGTTTTCCGCTCGGCCATGTGCCGGCCCGCCTGCAGCGAGCAGCGACGTCACATGCGGACCCCGAGCCAATCGCAGCGTGCTGAAAGGCTGGCCCCGGCGGCGAGAATGCATGCTCTAGGCCCCGTGGTGAACACAGGAAAGGTTTGCTTCCTTTTGTGAAGGTTCAGAGCTAGTAAGTTCTTTTCCAGAAAGATTGGCCGGGTTTCTGTCTGGCTGGCTCTGCTGTAGGTAGTTCATCTCGCGCTCCCTGGAGAAATGCGGGGGGTAATATGCGGGGGGAACACCGCGTCCCCCTTACCGCATAATCAGCCCAAAGTGGGGTATATATTGTCCGCGGTACCCACCCCACCAAACCATCTTCCCAAATTACCAACGAAACGGTCATTGAGAAGTCATATTCAAGGATGTCGAAGAAATTCAGCACCGAGGAAGTCGCAAAGCACAACACGCCTCAGGACCTGTGGATTATCATTGACGGCAAGGTCTTTGATGTCACTGAGTGGCAGAAGGACCACCCTGGCGGAAAGAAGATGCTGCAAAAGGTTGGCGGCAAGGATGCCACCAAGTTTTTCCACAAGTACCATGATGTTGAGAACGTGATGCGCAAGTTTGGCGTCAAGTTCGAGATTGGCGAGCTTGGCCAGAACGCCGCCTCGGCTGTCGTGCCCAACAAGGCCGGCGCTTCGGTTATGGCCATCTCTAAGGCTGGCCTGGCCCGCAATTTCACCAGCGGCGATGACGATGAGAACAACCGCCTAGAGGAGTTCGGTGACATGATCCCTTACGCTGACCCTCTGTGGTACCAGGGTTTCTACTCTGAGCACTACAACGAGTCGCACGCCGCCCTGCGCGATCGCTTCCGTGCCTACTGCACGGAGAAGTTCGAGCCTTACGTTGACGAGTGGGAGGAGGCTGGCGAGATTCCCGCTGAGGTCTACCGCCAATACGGCCAGGACGGGTGGCTGTCCGTGGTTGCGGAAACAAAGTCCCTTCCTCGCGAGCTGACCAACTACAAGCACGATGACATTGTGCCGTACGACAAGTTGGACAACTTCCATCGCCACGTTATTGGTGATGAGCTGTGCCGCTTGGGCTCGGGCTCTCTGGTATGGTTCCTTGTTGGTGGTTTCGGAATTGGTCTGCCTCCCGTCGTGAAGCAGGGCAACCCGGAGCTTGTCAAGCGCATCGTGCCTGGTATTCTCCGTGGTGAGAAGCGTATCTGTTTGGCAATCACGGAGCCTTCCGGTGGTTCGGATGTCGCCAACCTCGAGACTTCCGCTGTGCGCACTTCGGATGGCAAGCACTTCATTGTGAATGGTACTAAGAAGTGGATTACCAACGGTGTTTGGGCCGACTACTTTTCGGTTGCGGTGCGCACAGGTGGTCCTGGCATGAACGGTATCTCTATGCTCTTGATTGAGCGCACCTCTCCCGGTATCTCTACTCGTCGTATCAAGACACAGGGCATGCGTGCTTCGGGCTCGACCTGGATTGAGTTTGAGGACGTCAAGGTGCCTGTGGAGAACCTGCTGGGCAAAGAGAACCAGGGCTTCAAGGTCATCATGGCCAACTTTAACCAGGAGCGTATGGGTGTTGTTACTCAGGCTGTGCGTTTCTCGCGCGTGGCCTACGAGGAGGCTGTCAAGTGGGCATACCAGCGCGAGACGTTCGGTGTTAAACTGATCAAGCACGCTGTGATCCGTAACAAGTTGGCTCAGATGGCTGCTCGCATTGAGGGTGCTGCTGCCCTGTTTGAGGCACTGGCCTACCAGACGTTAAAGATGGACGACGATGAGGCCATGTTGCGTCTGGGTGGTAACATCGCCGGTCTGAAGGCCCTGTCGACGCAGACCTTTGAGTACTGCGCGCGTGAGGCATCGCAGATCTTTGGCGGCTTGTCCTATACCCAGGGCGGCAAGGGCGGAAAGGTTGAGCGCCTGTACCGCGATGTCCGTGCCTTGGCTATTCCCGGTGGTTCTGAGGAGATCATGCTGGACCTGTCGATCCGCCAGTCGCTCAAGGTCCACCAGATCTTGGGCGCCAAGCTGTAGATGTCCGGTGTTTGTGCTCCCACTCTATAACGCGAAGTTACGAGTAAAGTATAGCTACTTAGATTAACGTGATCAAGATGATAGGTAGAGGACGGCGCCGAGGCTCTCTTGGTGATACTGGCCACTCGCTGCTGCAAGGTGACGTAATCGCTAACCCTCTTCCCTCCGTGATTCCGTGTTGCGCAGCCCGCCCGCCAGCCCTCCCAAGCCTAGCCCTGCTGCTATCTTTGTTAACCTCCAGACAAACTTTTGTCAAATGAGCAACGGCAACTTTCAGCAGCAGGCGTTCAACGCGTTCAAGCAGTTCAACGGTGAACTCGACAAGTCCAGCTTTCTCAACAAATTGGAGAAGCAGACCCAACTGCCTAAGTCCTATGGTGTGGGAGGGTTTGCTGCCGTCTATCTGCTGGTCATCTTCCTGAACATTGGAGGCATTGGCGAGCTGTTTGCCAACATTGCTGCCATTGCCGTGCCAGGCTACTACTCGCTGGTGGCCTTGGAGACCCCTGGCACCAGCGACGATACCCAGTACCTTACCTACTGGGTCGTGTACGCCGCCTTCTCGGTGCTCGAGTTCTGGTCGAGCATCATTCTATACTGGATTCCGTTCTACTGGCTGTTCAAGACCTTCCTGTTTCTCTATCTGGGCTTGCCCCAATTTGGCGGTGCCAAGTTTGTGTACCAGCACTTCCTGCGCCCCTTCAGCGTCAATGTTCTAGGCATTCGGGCCGGCCCCACGGGCAACCTTAAGGAGAAGATCTCCTCGACGACTTCCGGACGCATTTAACCCACCATTAGGCAGCATACGCACTCGAGCGTGTCTGGTAGCTAGCCCGGCCGAAATTCGTTTAGTTTTAGTATAGCTCCATTTACATTAACTAACTTGCCGTACTCTCACCCTCTCTTCTCGTTCTGAATGGATGAATGGGTTAATCGTAACGTTCCGCGGCCTAGGTAGGCCACGTGACCTGACTGTTAGTTTGAGCCCCCAGATCCAAGCCAAACTTTTCAAAACAGTTCACGCAGCTCTAACGGCCGAACTCATCATGATCAGAACAGGTGCTACCTGCTCGCCTTCGTTATTGGCAGTGCTTTTGCGTGGGAAGAGTCCGGTTTGGCCCGCTGGCCTCGCAGGCATTCGCGCTGGCTGCCGGTTTGCCTCGAATACGTCCTCCCAGGCTCCGTTCACGCTGGATCAGGCCGGGCTGGCCATGGATCTGTACATTCCTCCACGCAATTTGCCCTCGTGGTTCACACACCCTTCTCAGCGGTGGAAGGCTCTCAAACGCCGCGTTCAAACGGTTGGACTTAATACGTGGATGGCTATTCGCCTGCGCCGTGAGGTAGGCCGCGCAAAGTTCCAGCCGCTCGAGTGGAAAGAGACGGCACTGCTGCTATACTCTCGCATGAACGAATGTTTTGTGAAGCGTGACCTAAACGGCTTGCACCGCGTAACCTCGCGCTGGGTTTATGGACCATTGTCTGCACGAGCGCAGAAGCTGCCTAAGGACTATGTGTTCAATTGGAAGCTGGTTCGGTATACTCGGCGGCCAAAAGTCATGTCTCTTATTCCACTCAGCATGGAGAACCAGGCTACACGCTACGTTCAGATTACCTACCGCATTGACTCGGTGCAGATTCTATCCAAGACCCAGCTCGGCAGTAGCAAAGTCGACCATGTGGAGCGCCAGGTCAGTGACAACGTAGCGTTCATTTTTGACATTTCAAAGTCACCGGTGGAAGGACGTTTGATTGGATCCTTGTTCGAGACCCCACTCAGCTCGCCGATGCCCGACCTTCTGGCTGCACCGGCGTCCCGCCCGCAGCTCATGGAAGCCATGACACTGCGTGGCGACGTGTTCCGCAACCCGCCCGAATACGTTGCCATCCGCGAGTCGAACGTTTAACTACTCCAAGCTTCTCGCGGGTTTCTCGTCGTCTGCCGCCTATATTTCAGCTGCAGGTCCGTGGGCTGGCTGCTCTGCGCAGCCCGCCCGCATCGGCCTGCAGAACGCATCTGACTGTACATAGATAAAACACATACTCTGACGGTGCGCGCGCTTTGCGACGAGCGGGCCATTGACTCTAACTGGCTAAAGGTGAGAAACCCTTGATTCAAATTGCCGACTCTATTTTGCTCAGGGTGACCGTAATATGTGGCCACCGCGGCTTGTAGCATAGTTTTTTACGCGGAGTTATTATGACGGCAGTACGGATGTGAGGGAGAGCCTACCCGCTGCGTCTCAGGCACTAGTCCCGCTTACATGACCCGAAAAGTCGAGATGGCAGCAAATTACACCTGGGACCATTGAGTAATTGCTACCGAACTGCTAAATATTACCTGAGAGTCAATTCCCATTCAAAACATGGTCTCATTTCTCAGGTGCGCTCCCACAATTTGCGTTTGCAGGTATACTACTTCTTATCGGCTATGCAATGCACTGGCCTGTGCGTGAGTCGCCTGGCGCAGAGCCTCGTCACGGAAGGTAAGCTCCCAGGCCCGGAGACCAACGTGGTTACAGGCGGCACAACCCCAGACCGCCCAACCGACTGGGCTAAACTTTGCTAGGGCACGGGAAGTTCGAGCTCGGTCAGGGTAAATTCGCACACTCGGTATACATATTTGAATATGCGGTCTTTGCAAGAGCTCGCGGCTCTGCGCTCGTGCTGTTAAAACATGGCCTTACTTCCGCCACCAAGGTTCCTGCGTTGGCGGTGCATAATTCTGGACTCTCCGTGCAGCCGCGGTCCCCAGTACATGTCGGTCGGCCGCAAGCCTGACAAACGCTAGCAGCAACTTCCCTTGTTCGAACTGATGCATCCAAGGGGGTCGATTCCCACTGTGCACAAGACTGCTTTCGTGAATACCCCGCGAAGATTTCTCTATCTGCTGTTTGGAGTTGGCTGCTCTCCAACCTGCACAGCCCGCTGCACGGCCGGTCCACGTCGATGTAGGGCTCACCGCATGATCCGCAGGCTTGAGCAGGATTCTGTCTAATGATACAGAGTGCATTGCAGGGTGGGTGGGGAGCTAAACATCGCTGGCACGCAGGTGGAGTCTTGCAGTAAAACACTACAACCTTTCGAGAGAATCAACGGGACGATTAGCGACCTCTATTACACGACTGCAGCCGAACAGGTCGGTCTCGAGCAAGGAGAACGGACAGCTCTTTCATATTGCTGTGCATGCTGACGCATGGATATGCCGGAATGTTTAGGCACTGCAGACTTAGCCAATTGGCGTGCGTGGCGCGACCCCAACCCACAAATGCCGCAGCTGCTTATGTACGGCCATACAGGTGATTTGTCTTCTCCCACATAACACTTTTCGCCAGCAGGCACATTGCAAGTTCGTGTTTTTTTTTGGAGCATCCTTTCAGTTTCTAGCTGGCTCTTGCTCAACATACGAACTCAGAACCACTCGGATCAACAAGTGGCTCGACTCTATCTGCCTGACGCATCTCTGCCACCACCTCACCTGAGCAGTGTCCCAAGCCGTTTGGTCGCTTCTCTTGGACCCTTGGCCCCGCATCGCGTCTCGCATATATCTGGCAGCACCAGTCCTGCAAGTCTTTTCGTTACTTGGTAGACTTGCGCGAGCCATTGTTGACGCACGCTTTTGCTTTGATTATTTCGAAAAATCGTGTTGAAAGCCTGCGAAGGTGTTTTATTGTCTGAGATTTCTTTGAGTACACTGTAAAGAACTCGACTCACCGATCCGCCTTTGTTTACACGACACATCCTATCTCATTGAACTGCACCTTTCCGCACCTCTACAAATGGCCTCTGTCGAAGGTTCCGGTTCCATGTACAATAATGTCGGCGCTATGCACGCCATGGCCGGCAAAACTCGGCCGCGCGTCACCACGACCTTGTGGGAAGACGAAAACACGTTGTGTTTCCAGGTCGAGGCACGCGGCATTTCCGTTGCGCGTCGCGAAGACAACGATATGATCAATGGCACTAAACTGCTAAATGTCGCGGGTATGACGCGTGGTCGCCGAGACGGTATGCTGAAGGCTGAGAAAGACCGTCACGTTGTCAAGATTGGAGCTATGCATTTGAAAGGAGTGTGGATCCCATTTGACCGGGCTGCCGCGTTCGCTCAGAAAGAGGGCATCTCGGATGTTTTGTACCCTCTGTTTGTTGAGGACATTAGGTCGTTCTTGTACCGGCAGCAAAATCCTGGTGCTGAGATGCCGATGGGCATGCAACAGGACCCGTCGAAAGCTGCTGGCTATGCGCCGTTGGGGCAGCAAGTACCTGGTAGCCAGCTGCACCACCAGGTCCCCCAGGGTCGCAATGATCTTGTTGGCCAGCAGATCGTGCCCGGCATTTCTGATCAGGGCAAGCGTGGCCGCGGGGATGATTTGCCGCAGCAACAGCAGGCGGCTCAACAGAGTCCATACGCTCGGCACCAGCAACAACAGCAACAGCAACAGCAGCAAGGGACATACCCATCTTACGTGCCGCAGTACGGCAACGTTCAGGGCTACCCTACGCCTATCAACCAATCTAACTACCCGTCTTACCCGAACAATTACGGTTCGTACCCGCAGGTGATGTACGGCAACAACAGCCAGGAATACGGGGCGACGCAGCAGCCTGTGTACTACAACTATGGCTACGAGCAGTCGCAAATCCCCCAGGGCTACCAGCAGCACCAGCAAGGAGGAGTGCAGCAGCAGCAGCAGTCTCAGCAACATTACTACCAGCATCCCGCGCAGACGAAGCAACACACGTCACCCAAGGGTGATGAGGAGCCAAAATAGGATATTCCTGACCTACTGCGGCTAATTGACTCGCGACTGCTGGGCTGCCGGCCTAATGTTGGAGACACTATTAATTTTTGCAATACTGGCTGGGCAAGAGAGGTGTGATCTCGGTTGATCCGCGCCTAACTTTCGTGCCATAGTATCTAGCAACCCTGCTGAACACTAGCGTTGTTTCGCTTGTTGGCGGCTGTTGTTACTCACACTCAGTGCTTCTCCTGCTGGTTACTCCACCCGGGCTGCTGGATGCCAGGTGCCCTGTAGTTTTGACTCTTGTGTATACGGTGCTCGTCTTTTCTAATTTCCTTTCAATACCTACGTAGATTTTAGTTGTATAACGTTGTCTTTCGAGGTGCCGCTCTTTCTTGTCTGTCTGGACTCTATCTAGTAAATGCGCCTACCAATGCGTTAGGCCCGATCTTGCAGAAGCGAGCGCCGACTGCACAGGCAGGCACAGGTAGGCACAGCCGCCTACAGCATCTGTGCACACGAGTGCGCACGGAATGCGCACGCCATTTCTTGATGGCGTGAATCTCTATAGGAGGCGAGCCTGTGAATATTGTGTTGATTTGAAAAGTACATTGTCGCACATGCTATAAAATGCAAATAGTCCTAGTTTTGGCCAGGATTCCTCTTGACCTAGTTCTGATTCATCACGTCCACGTATCTGTTGCGTACCGGTCGTTTTTTGCCGCGTGTCGTCGTCGGAGCAGACGAGAGAAGCGAGTCTAAGTCGCTACGTGCGGACGCACCGTGTGGCGCCGTTCCGGGAACAGGGGCACCAACTGAAGGAGCGCCAGGAGTTAGGCTCTTAGAGGGACCTGGAGCTACTGGCCCTGAACCAGAAATAGATGGAGGGGCGCCACCAGCCCTTGCCGTGCCGCCAGGTGGCCCTGCAGGAGATGCTGTTGCAGGAGTGGAAACAGAGGGGCCTGGAGAAGGGCCATGACCGGGAGGAGGGCCCCGCGCAGAAGCGGTGCTTGGGCCAGGTCCTGCTTTCATCTTGGGGGGTGGAGGGGGTGTTGCGGCCGCTGGCTCATCTTTGCCAGCATCTTTGTTCACCCATCGTTTTAAGTTCTCATCATAATAAAATGAGCTCTCACCGCCGAGCTTGGCTTTGATAGGCTTGGGCGCATTAGGATCTTCCTTTTTCTTGAGCCAGCCGAACCATCCCTTTTTATTCGTGTCGTCGCCAGTATCTTTAGCCGCCTTGCTCTTATCCGCATTATCAGCGGCTTTGCCACCCTTAGCCTTGCTATCTTCCTCTGCCTTCTGTCCCGGCTTCTTAGAGTTTCCAAATCCAAGGTCCTCGGGCTCCTCTGATTCGGCAGGTGTGGGCTCAGGCACATACTTCTCGCGCGAGATGCTTGGTGTCAGTCCGACTGGGGGCATAGGGGGGCCAGAAAAACCTGTTGCAGAACGCGAGTTCTCACCGGACGAATTTCCGGTGACGCCAGAAGGCATCGGAGGTCCGTATTTGCTTGAGGCTGAGGCAACAGCAGCTGGCCCAACATGGGCATCTGTATAGCCAGGAGAAAATGATCCTGCAGGAGCGTCTACAGCCACAGAACCAGCAGGCTCTCCATATCCATACAACCCATACGCAGCTGGAGTGTGATACGGAGATACACGACCCGCATTTCCGTCGTTACTTAATTGGGGCGGGGCATATGTCGGGTTCTCACCCCTACGAGGTGGGTGCGCACCGGCCAACGGGGACCGCCGCCCCAATTGATGTACATCCTGATTCCAACTGCTCCCAGGTAGAATTCCGTGAGAGTTCTGACGGCTAAGAGCAGCACTAGAGAGCGCTGGAGACGCACGACCATTTGAATCGGTCACAGGGTGAACAGCGGATGAGCCGTGCACGCCACCGGGGTACTCAACGTAAGGGCCAGGAGTCACGGACGATCTAGCAGGCAGTCCATTAGTGGAATTGTACGGGCCCGTTGAGGAAGGCCGGCTGAGAGAAGTTGGCGGTTTGGGCTGAGGTTCCTCTGGGAGGTCTTCACCTGAGATAAATTTATTGAACGAGGAAACGAACATTTTATCCAGCTTTGGTCTTGAAAGTTTCCGAGATATCCAATGACCATCGCTACCTTGTGTAACTGTGCTTTGCGAAGTTCTTTGGTTGGCAAGCTCACAAAGCTCAACAAGCGGCAGGGCTTTAAGACCCCGTGCCAGTTGAAGTGACGAATCTGTATGCTTGATGGCCTCTGCTTGGTACCCAGCATCAGACAGAATCATACCCAGCGCCGCTTTGAAAGGGATCAAGTGGACGAAAGGCACTGTAGCCTTTTTACGCGACAGCAGCACAAATTCGAAGATCTCGGCAAGGACGATGCTGTCGAAATTCCGTCCAAGAGCAGCGTTAGATCCTGGTAAGAAAAAGCCATCAGGAACACCAAAAAGTGCTTCTTCACTCAAAATCATGCAAACGTGGCCAGCTTCAGTCATGTCACGACTCACAAGGAGCTTTCCAAGAGCCGCTAAAGTCTCTCCATCTTTTGATGTCCTATTAGCCAAAATGAGTCCTGCGTATTTAGCCCAAGAACGAAGATTATTATCAAGGCCAGCTGAGTCAACTTGTGCGGACATACCTGTTCTCGGAAGAGGCTTAATCTCATCCACAGCTCCTGCTCCTGCGCCTCCAAACACTCGGTAAAGGAAGCCGAGTTGATCAGCAGCAGGGGTACTCTGATTCCGAATCTCTTCTCGCGTGAACTCGCGAATCGCAGTGTTTAAATGCTCCTCACCCATGGAATGAGCAATAACCATCGCATGTGCCCATTCTCGATTGTCCAACGCGGTCTGCAAAGCCGCCGCGCGATCACCACTGATGAGATCTGTGAAAATATCGCGAAGCTGTTGGCTGCCTTGGCGCGCATGTCCACTGACGCTTTGCGCACGCGAGTAGAGATCAGCGCCAGAGCTTAATTTTCTATCCGCTCTCGGCTTGTTTAGCTCAGGATTCAGAACACGCATTATCGCCGTATTTTCTTCACTAGGAGATTCCTGCTTGACTAGAATAAGCATGATTTTCCAAAGCAGTAAAAGAGGAGGTTCAGTAGCGATCTTATCCGTAATCCATTTCTCGAGATCCTTCTTCTTGCTTTTAATTGGTCCCTTGGCTGTAACCAATGGCCCAGGATACTTGGTTATCAGCTTCTCAGAACCGAGCAATTGTAGCTCTCTCAAGCTGCGAATATTGATTTCAAGACGAGATGCACCTACACCATAAGTGATGCTGGGTGGGATTGCACTTACGAAAGATTTGCTCGACCAGGTGAAAATTGGCCCTTGCCGCTTCAACTTGTCTTCGAGCATCTGCTCGGCGCTCGAGGTCTTCGCAGATAACCGGGCCTGAGGCTCCACAGAATCTCCCTCGTCGACTGAATGGGATGCGTAATTAGAAGATACTGGAGTCTCTTTCGGGTGAGAGCTACGAGTATCATAAGCAAGCTGATCGTTCACGCCCGCCGGTTTCCTAGGAGACGTAGATGCCGAGGCGGGGAGATAGGATTTAGCCGAGGGCCTCGACGTGACTCCTGATCTTGGCGCATAAGGATTTGAAGCAGGCCGGGCTATGGGTTCGCGACGCGGTGGTGGCCCTGGCAATGATCCAGCAGCCTGGTTAGGCCTTGAACGAACGGGTGTTTCAGCAAATTGGGCGGCAGGCTGTAACTGCTTCTGGGGTGGCATCGTATCCACCGTGCTGACTGGTACAACCGGTTGGAATTCCTGTTCAGCGAAGCCGTTCTCACCTCCGGTCTCGCCGTCATTCTTGCTGTATTCTTCGAGCTCAGCGCCCGTAGCACTTGGATATTCCTTACTAGAAGATTCAGGGTCATAGTCTGCCATTTGATCATCATATCGGTAATCATGGCCACTAGCGTCTAGCTCGTACTCACCCACGGGCACATTGGATATCTTGGGCTCATAGGGAACAGATGCGCTATCCGAATACGAATGGCGAGAGTCAGTGAGCGCCCCATCATCTCTTGGATCTTGAGAATGCATGTTAACCCCAGAGCGTAGAGAACTTGCTTCAGATGGAGCGTGAGGAGACGGAGGTTTCTGAAAACTCGAACCTCTTTTTCTTGGTATGCCTTCAGGGGAATATCTGGATATCCCTTGTCCCGCGGGCGCCGTTTGCATTTCATCGCGTGCGCCTGTCATCTTGGGTGTCACAATTTGGCGTGGTGACGGGGTCAAAGGAGCAGGCGCGCTTTGACGAGTTGCGACTGCCTGCAGAGGGGGCGTCATCCTGCTACTAGGTGCGGTAGCTCTTGAAGGCGGTGCAAGTGGAGCACTTGAACTCTGATCATTGGGTGGAGCTGTGCGGCGACCAGTGGGCGGGCCAGGCCTGGGTCCGGCGGACGACCCTGGCGGGGGACTGGATACATGAGCCCCAGACGCCTGCGGCGCCCCCCTAGGCTGTCTTGCACCGCGCCGATTTGGTGGATCAAGACCAGGAAAGCCGAAAGGATCTGGGTTATTTGGACGCGTGTACTTTGGCTCAGGCTTAGGTTCAGAGCCTGTAACTGGGGAGACCTCTGACGTTGGTCCTGAAGGAGGGGCAGGAGGGGCATATTGTGAGCGGGATGTGAGGACAGAAGGCGCGTTTGATTGACCACTGCCGTGCACTGGGCCGCTGGGCGTGGCAGACGGCTGGCTCGCCCGCGTTACGGGAGCATATCGTGATTCCGACGCGGAGCTCTTGCGCGAAGTTGAGCCCCCACTAGGAGCGTATGGATTTGAAGGTGATGACCTTCTGCTGCTGTTTGCAGCCGGAATTGCAGGAGGCGCTGGTAGGGGATTAGCGGGTCCCGCAAAAGACTTGTAAGAGCTAACCGTTCGTAGGTCAGCATTGCTAGTAGCACGCCGCACCGTAGCATAAGGGTTGACAGTTGTCTTGCTCTGTGGCGGCGGTGCGGCTGGTTGACTCTCACGGGAAACGAAGCCAGCTGTAGGAGGGGGTGGTCCGAGCGACTGCGGTTGCTGAGCGCCGTACGGACTGGGGCCACTAGGTCCATGGGAGACTTGACGGGATGGTCGACGTTTGGGAATAATTTCAGTGGGTAAATCAAACCCACTTCCGGCCGTATTGAAAACGGACATGCTCCTCGGCGAACGTAGCGTTGACGGTGCAGTTTTAGATGTCACACTTGCAGACGGCTGGTGTGCTACCGCCGAACCAAGTGAGACATAATTGTTCGATTGAGAAGCCTCAGACTTAAGCACTTGGTCGGCAGGGTGAGGCACAGGTTCTGAGAGATCATCATCAGAGAGCAGCTCCTCATCCTCTTCCAGGAAAGCCAAAGAGACTTGCCGACTATGTTCCACAGACGCAGATTTGGACGTGCCATCCCCCGACTTGTCCAAAGCATTGAGCTCAGCCTCAGACTTCTGTACCAACTCAGTTTCGTTTTCGTCATCTTCCAGAAAATCATCATCGAAGTCCAAGCTAAGCGCCACCGGAGCGGAATGTGCAGTAGGCGCTTGCGAGACTGGTGCACGCTTCTTGAGGGGACTTGGAGGTGCATCCAGGTCTGTAAAAAAGTCGTCTTCCTGACCGGAACTTTGAGCTTCACCACTCAGCTGTTTCTCGCCATATGCCTCGCTGACCCGCTCGAAAAACTCATCCTCTTTTGGGAGAATAGGTTCAGCTTCTTCTGAAAATACGGGCAGTTGCTCCGAAACTGCTGTGCTCCTGGGATCAGCTGAAGGCTCATTTTGTGCCCTTTCTGCCAGCGTTGCCGCTTGTAATTGCTCGGCAGAACGGTCGAAGAAGTTGTCAGCATCATCGGTCGGGCCTGCAATAGGAAATTCACTTTCCACATTTCGGTAGTTATTTTCTTTGCCAATGTCGTCGAAAAAGTTCTCTTCTGCTGTATCTGGCTCCTCGAGTGCCTGTTCAGCTGGTACCTCGGAGCCAAATTGGTCGTAAAATTCCTTGTCGGCAGACTCTTGGAAGCCGAGAGCAGATTTTTGAGCGGCAGAATCTGTCGTATTGGAAAAGCTGTCTTGAGGAGACGGCTCCAGGGGCGGCAACACTGCAGCGTGCTCTTGTTTAGCCGCTAGCTCATCCTCGACTTCCAGCAATTCCTGCTCCAGGGTCTCAGGGCGTGGCTCGACGGCTGTTTCGAAGTAGTCTTGAGGCCCAGTAGCTTCATTGGCCGGCTGGCTAGCAGGCGCGACAGGCGCCTGAGGCACGTCGTGGGACTTCTCGGACTCGTCCAGCTCGTCAAAAAAAGAATCTGCCAAGGCGGCATCTCCAACATTGGGCCCAGAAGAAGTAAGTGCTGCAGGCACTTGACCACCTTTAGTCTGTGAGGCAGCAACCAGTTGGTCAAACTCATCTTCGGCAGAGGTCTCAGCCGCATCTCCTCGCACGGCAGATGCTGCTGTGCCCGCGAAAATAATGTCGTTCTTTTCCACTTCTTGCAATGGCAACGTTGACGTTTCAACGGACCTCTGAAGCTGCGCGGCAGGCGCAGGGCCGGGCTTGTTTCGCACAGCGGCAGTCGGTTCCTGCGCAGATGGCGGGTTCTTGGCCCGAGAAGCTTGCGGCCCGCTCGCAACAACTGAGGCTAAAGGAGCAGCGGCTTCAACATTTGGCGCATCGGTAATTTGAGTGCGCGGCTCAGGTTGCTGCTCTGCCGCCTGCTCTGGTGAGGGCTCTTCTGCGCGCAGCAGAGCACCTGGCTGGCCAATTGCGGGCGGGGCCTCAGATGCGCTGGGTGTAGGAGCATTTTGCGGCGTGGATTTTGCTGGGCCCGACGGAGCTTTGCGCTGTGCGCCGGTACGCGCCTTGTTCTTGTTTTTGCCCATATCCCCGGATTTGGTGCCAGGTTGTGGTGAGCGAACACGTCTAAGCTGGCCGGGACAAGGATTAGGGGACGCTGGGCCGCACTGATTCCGAGTGATGCGTTGGCTAGTTTGCCTCGGGTAGCAAGCTTCAGGAGCCCGGCGATCTAGACTAGCTATCAATTTAATAGGGGCTCGATGGATACATATGAGCGGTGTACTTTCAAGCGTTCATTACGTAGCGATTTTTCCGAGATTCACCTCACGATACTTGAGACTTACAGCGACCCCCTTGGCTGCTCGCCATGACTGGGACTGGGACTTGGGCTGGGCTCCTTCCCTTACTCCCCCGCCCACCTTTGGCTGCTGCTCCTTGGCTTGGCCGGGAGTGCACTGGCTGGCTGCGCTGGCTGCCCTGGGAGCGAGCGAGCCTGAGAGCCTGCCTGCGGATAAGCCGCCAGATAGTGGTGACTGTGAAAAAAATAATTAGGTAACAAGCGAGTGGGTAACAGGCGAGCTGATCAACCTGCTGTGATACTTGGAACATGAAAAAGGCCACGGCTCTGCCTGAAAAGGAGCGGTTCGTACGCGCGTGCAGCGATATCTCTGTTGAGCTCGTCCAGTCTGTGCAGGAGGGCCAGGACGCGAATTTGAATGCTCTGGTGGGCCGCTACTCGCGCAAGTATAAGCTAGCCAACCAGCCGCGCCTCACGGACATCATTAATGCCATTCCTGAACAGTACAAAAAGCAGCTGCTGCCCAAGCTGCGGGCCAAGCCCGTACGCACGGCGTCGGGCATCGCCGTGGTCGCCGTGATGTGCAAACCTCACCGCTGCCCCCACATTGCCTATACGGGCAACATCTGCGTCTACTGCCCCGGCGGCCCTGATAGCGACTTTGAGTACTCTACGCAGAGCTACACGGGCTACGAACCCACGTCTATGCGAGCCATTCGGGCTCGCTATGACCCTTACGAGCAGGCGCGTGGCCGGGTCGAGCAACTGCGCCAGCTCGGCCATTCCATCGATAAGGTCGAATACATCATCATGGGCGGGACGTTCATGTCGTTGGACAAGGAGTATCGTGAGAACTTCATTGCAAATTTGCACAACGCGCTATCCGGGCACACAACGGCTGACGTGGACGAGGCTGTGGCTTTTGGCCAGCAGTCCCTGACAAAGTGCGTGGGCATCACTATCGAAACCCGGCCCGACTACTGTACAGAGACGCACCTCAGCGATATGCTGCGTTACGGGTGTACACGGTTAGAAATTGGTGTGCAATCCGTTTATGAAGACGTGGCCCGTGACACCAATCGGGGCCACACGGTGGCCGCAGTTTGCCATACATTCAAGTTGGCCAAGGACGCCGGCTACAAAGTGGTGAGCCATATGATGCCGGACCTGCCCAACATGGGTATGGAGCGCGATATCGAGCAGTTCCGCGAGTATTTTGAGAATCCAGACTTCCGGACAGACGGCCTCAAAATTTACCCCACCCTGGTTATTCGTGGCACAGGCCTCTACGAGCTGTGGAAGAACGGTCTCTACCAATCTTATAGCCCTAGTGGCTTGGTGGACCTGGTGGCTCGGATCCTTGCTTTAGTCCCGCCGTGGACCCGCATTTACCGGGTGCAGCGCGACATTCCTATGCCCTTGGTAACTTCCGGAGTCGAGAACGGCAATCTTCGAGAGTTGGCACTAGCCCGTATGAAGGACTTTGGTACGAAGTGTCGCGATGTGCGCACTCGAGAGGTCGGCATTCAGGAGGTGCACCACAAAGTCCACCCGGACCAGGTGGAACTGATTCGGCGAGACTATTACGCTAATGGTGGATGGGAGACGTTCCTGTCTTACGAAGACCCAAAACAGGACATTCTTGTCGGGCTGCTACGACTGCGCCTTTGCTCGGAGGAAACGACGTACCGTCCTGAGCTCACGGGCCAGCAGACGTCGTTGGTGCGTGAGTTGCACGTGTACGGCAGTGTGGTGCCGCTCCACTCGCGGGACCCGCGCAAATTCCAACATCAGGGCTTTGGCACCCTGCTCATGGAGGAGGCGGAGCGGATTGCGCGCAAGGAGCACGGCTCGGCCAAGTTGTCGGTCATCAGTGGCGTGGGCGTGCGCAACTACTACGCCAAGCTGGGCTACGAGCTCGACGGGCCTTACATGTCGAAGGTACTGGCGGTAGCGTGAGCCAAGGCGGCAGAGCTCTCCTGTCATTTTATTTATCTCATAATGGCATTTATATTCATAGTGCATTCATCCCATATACTTTTTCATCATTATTTCGTGGTCTACTCCTCCCTATCGGGGCATTTTACCTGGTGCAGCTTCTGTCGGTACGAGCCGTCCTTGCGGCGGTCCAGCACAATGGCCGACAGGCTATCGCCGCGCTGGCAGCGCGAGTCTAGCCCCCGTGTGAACTTGTGCAGCTGCAAGCCCCGGTGCGCGTCGTGGCCGTAGATCACCTCGTAGCGCTTGTGCCATGGCAGCCGTTCCTGCTCCTTGTTCCAGAAGTCGTACCACGGCCTACCCTCGTCGACTGATTCTTCGGATGGTTGCTTCCACTTGGGCGGAAGCTCATCGCGGATGCGCAGCGTGATCGCCGGATCTTGCTCCTCAAAGTCGTGGATCTGCCACTCGAGCCCTGCGTGCACGACAACGGCGTCCTCGCCATTTTTAGAGATCTTTCCCAGCTTGAGCATGGACGGGCAGCTCTGGATAAACCGGATGTGCTTCGGCTTGAGCTTCTTGACCAGCTTGAGGTCGCGCTCAAAATCGCCGGCAGCTCGCGGCCGGGTAGCGTCCCCTGCGCCCTCGAGCTGCTCAAACTCGCGTACCAGTTGCTCGAGATCCCGGGCAGCTTCCGAGTCTGCGTCATTGGTAGGCTCACTAGTGGGCAGGCTCCTTGGCACAATTTCCGTTGGGCCCACGGTCGCCGAAGCTTGCGGGAGCGGCTGCGACGTGGCCTCACCCCAAATGGCGGTTTTCGGTGAGGCGTATGGCTTGTACGTGCGCGGCTCGTCAAGCCGGTAATGTTCGGCATAGAGCCGCAAGAGCTCGTCTTCGTGGTTGCCCCGCACGCAGGCCGCGCCATACTTTATGGCGGCATTCAGCACGCCAATGCTGTCGTCGCCCTTGGTAATAAAGTCGCCGACCAGAATAAGCTGATCGTGCTTCTGGTCAAAGTCCAGGTTTTTCAGCAGCTTCTCCATTTGATTGTGCATGCCGTGGATGTCGCCAATAATAATGTAGCGGTTGTCACGTCCGTGGACCAGCTGGCGTGTATGCGGAAGCTCGACAACCCGGCGCAGTGGGGCAATGTGCTTGACGTGTTTGTGCCTGAGCGGCTCCACAAATCCAAAGTATATGACCGACGCACAGGCAGCCAAAACCACAGCCACAACTGCGGCAATCTTGAGCACGCCTGCGCGGACACGTTTACGAGAGCCGGCTTGCGCTAGTAGCGGATCTTGCTCCATGCTCGGTTTCTCGTATTCCATGGCGGTCCTGCAAACTGATGTTTGTGTCGTCTTATAGTATGCTGGATCAGCGAGGTGCATGCAGCACGTGCTGTAAACAGGGCAAGGGCCGTCTGTTTTAATACCGACTCACACGACAGGGTACCCCGCGAAGTTCAGCTGGGGTGTCAAATGCCAAGTGCGGCTGCGGGGCCAACTGTTGCGCGGGTGTGGTATCGAATTATATCGGATCCAACCGATGTAGTTATCGATAAGCTTAGGAGGGGCTTGGGGGTGTTGCCACAAATTCGTTAAATGCTCAGCTTTCCCTGGCCCCTACAAGCTAAAATGCACATGCTGCCCACAAAATCTCCCATGGCGCGTTCCCCTTGCATGGGCCTAGGGTCGAGGACCGGCCCCAGCCCATAATTAATTGCCGAGACCGGGACCGTCGGACGTCCGGGAGCGAGGGCTAACGCCATGCGGCAGCTACTGGTGGACACACGTCAGGACAAGGTTTCCGGGTCCGCATAGGTGTGTGCGGGGGTGGGAAGCCGATGCGACCCCGATGGCGGCGGCCGTGCTCTAAAATGACTGACTGCCTATGTAGACACTTGTGTTACTGAGTATTTATGTTCGGGGCGGCGCGACTCGCGGTGCTATCTTCACCGCCGGGCTCCAGACCTCGTTTGCTAGCTGGCTGGCTGGTGGACTATTGCTGCCGGGCGACGAGCCGTGTTAACCCCGATCTCAGCCTAGATCTCTCTCAACCCAGCTGAGATCACCCGATCTAACCCAGCGCGCTCGGAACTTGCGTGCCGCCAGAATATCAAAACAACGGAATAGAATATGGTGAACTTTTACAAAATATACATTTGCTTATTTTACAATGCATGGCATGGCGCCCAAAAGTCGAGCCTTGAGCCGCCAAGTATCACGCTTTACAGGCAGATTCGGTAGCTGGCATAGCGGCCAGCCGTCTCCGACCGGCGGATGATTTTGACAACCTGGCCCCGCTTGAGGCCCAGGTACCGAGCCACAGGATCCTCTCGCTGAATTCGCGGCAGCTGGCTCTCCTTGAGCCGGTAGAGGTTGAGCAGCTCCTTTTTCTCGCTGTCGGCGAGCAGAATGTGCTTGGGTACGAGAACGTGCTTGGTGATGTTGACCACCAGGTCGCTTTCTTGAAATGTTTCAATAACCGCAGGCGCAACGGACGGAATCAGCCGAGCAGCCGACGGCGTGATGCTCTGCTGATAAATGAACAGAGCGTTGGTGAAGTGCTTGCTAGCGACGAGAATAACAAACTCACGCATCGTCTTGACGCCCACACTGGCCTCGTCGCTAAAGTTGACCCACATAGAACCCAGACCCGGAAACTTCTCTAGGGTGTCAGGGTGGGGGACAGCCTGGAAATTCATTTTGCCGCGGATCACGGCACCTTCGCGAGTTGTGTACTGCTGTCTGAACTCGTCCAGCGAGATGTCGATCTCAGACTGGCCGACATTGTAGCCGCGATCCCTCACGAGCTCTTTGATCGTGCGAAATACCCGCCACAGCTTGGTGACCTCTTTTTCCGGATCCATGGTCTGGAGGACTAGAGAAGGTGAAATACATTTTCCACCTGAGTCAGCCGATATGGCTTCTGCAAGCGCACCAGAGAGAGAGAGAGCGCGCGACAGTGGGAGCTCTCGCTGCAAGTCAGGAGGAGCGAGACCTAGCATATGTCTAACACAGAGTATGCTTTGAGTGTGGAGGGAGGTGCCGCGGATGGCGGCCGCACACCGAGCATATAAAGCAAGTCAAGCTCTCTTTTGTACCCCAATTTGTCTATATAAGCATAAATAGACAATTGACTTTATGGAATAATTTACAAAAGGGCGTAAATCTACAGTGTCTTCCGCTTAAAACACGCAAAGAGGTTGCGCGTGACCTAGTAACCATTATGCGCACAAAGACAGTCAGGTATCTAATACAAGCATATCCGTCCTTGCGGACAAAAGAGTGAGTATCATAAGCGGGGTTGTTTTGCAACTCTATGTTGTACTTAGGTCAAGCGCTGATTAGGTTCTTTCAATCACGACCATCAGGGGCTGCTGCTGCGCTTGTATCCCCATGCGCGGGCGCCAGTGTTGAACCACTTGGCGCAGCATCTGTCCCACGGTTCAATAGTAGCTTGTAATGGAAGACGACATCGCCGCCGCTGCGCCAGATGCGTGTGCGAATCATAGCCAACGACATTCGAGGATCAATACGAACGTCATGACAGTACAGCTCCAGGATTTTTTCGGCGGGCAGCGCTGCGTCTTCCTCAGTCAGCTGCCCTCCAGACTTGAGCTGGTTCACCACATAGCCCATGATTTTGCGAGCGCGCAGCACCGGGTGAGCCATCAGCCGCGCTCTTTCACTGTTTATAGCCGGGCCATCAGTGTTCCCTAATGGCAAGACACTAAAGCTGACGCGCGGCTGCGTTCGTGCCGGCGACTTGCCCAAAAGTAAGACTTCGCCAACCCACCCGGGCAGCAGCTGTTCCAGTAGCGCCAGCTGCTCGGGGTCGTTGTCAATGTCTCCCAGAGTCGCCTGAAATATGTCAGTGGGGGCGCCTGCGCCTGGAACCGACTCAATGATCAGAAGACGGGTGGTCCGATCCAAGGGTACCACGGGGTAGCTATCGGGCTCTTCAACGAGCGTTTTGCCCTTTACCACTGCGGAAAACACATCTGCGTACGACGCAGGAGCAGGTGCTTCTGTCTTTGCGGCGGGTGTTCCCGACGCTGTGGAACCACCTGTGCCATTCGTCTTCCCAGTTGCACTGCCAGAGCTCGTGCCATTAGCCGCAGCAGCGCCACCTTCGTCTTCTTCTGTGGGCTTGGTTTTGCGGAACCCAAATAATTTACTCATAATCTTGGGCTTGGCATCCGCCTTGGTCCTCGCCTTTTCTTCTTGGGCAGCAGCAGCAGCAGCAGCCTCGGCCTCGGCCTCGGCCCTTTGTTCCGCAGCAAGTTGTGCCGCCACAGCTTCTTTATCGCCGACAATGTCGCGGTATTTTTGGAACTCATCATTGCGAAAACGTAGAAGCAGATTGTTCAGGACCCACTTGCCGACATTGATTCGCCGCTCCTCGTTCACTTCTCCCAGATCTAAATCTGTCTCCGCGGCCAAGTCGTCCGTGTATACCTCTGTGTTCGAAAAAGAACGCTCGTCCAAAGTGATACACAGCTGGCCAGCTTTGATTGTCACATGGCACCAGTTTTCCAAGACGTCCATTGTGTTGACTGTTTCAGCTACTCCATCAAGCTCGTCGGAGATGTCCTTCGATAAGTCAATGGACGGAAGTGGCTTGTTGATTATTTTGCCTTGGATAATGTCCACAAGGGCGGTCTGACCATCTGAACGGCCAACAACTACTCGGCGTTTATCATCAAGCAGCCGGTATCCTACAAGTGACTTGCCGCCATGTATCTGTTCCGCAGGCTCGAGATGCGTTTGAACGAGCTGCTCGTCGTCTGATATGGCATTTTGCCAGTCTCCTCGGTCGACCCAGCGACTCATAACGCGGCCGGAAGTTCCTGTCCACACATATCCTTCTTTTGTTACCGCAATGCTATTGACCCCGCGATTTTCCGTAGCTACAGGCAACGCGCCATTTTCTGCATGCGTTTTGAGCACGTTGCCAGCGCGATCGCCCGAGAAAAACTCTTGAAGATCTGGGTCAGAAGATAGCAGCGACCAGACAGACACGTTGTGGTGAGTAAATGTGCGAAACAAGCGGCCAGCCGCCAAATTCCAGAGCCGGACAGTCGTGTCTGAGGACGCAGACAAAAGCCAGGAGCCGCGGATGACGATGGAGCGAATGTTGTCGGTATGCCCAAGAAATTCCTGGACAGTAGTGTCTGACCGCGGATCCCACAGACGGATCACCGAATCGGGCGAGCCCGACGCGATAATGCCTGAGGTCCCGCTTGCATTGCCAGCGTCCAGCGCGGCCGACAAAGCGTAGACAGAGCCGTGCTCGCCCGGGAGTTTGAAGTCAAAGCTCTTGGCAGCGCCCTCGTGCGGCGTCCAGCCGATAATGTGGCCATCGAGTCCGCCGCTCACAAACCAGTCTGGGTTGCGCGGGGAGTAGCTGGCCAGGCACCGGGCATAGTCCGTGTGGTGGCCGATGGTATGGCTGCGGTCGGCTGATGGATCCCACAGCTTCACGGTGGTGTCGGACGAGCAAGAGATGATTTGGTCGTTGAAACACAGCAGATCATTGACCCAGTTTGTGTGCAGCGCGACGGAAGCCACGGCGGCGGTCGAGTGGCTGCCCGTTGTCCAGGCATTCACGCGGCCGTCGCTCCCACCCGAGAAAAGCGTGCCCGGGCCCAGATCCGGGTTGTATACAAGCGCGTTGACACCGAGTGAGTGGCCGGCGGCAGAGTTGCCCAAGTCCAGGACGTACTCAATTTTGCGTCCCATTGCGCGGGCCGGCTAGTCTGTACCGGAAGTTGGCTGGCTGGCGAGGTGGGCCAATGCTGGTATGGCTGAGCGAATGTGGATCAAGGTGGTAAGGTCCCCCCGTAACAAGTAGACAGGCGAGAAGTCAGTCAGCCACGGCCCGAAGAAACCCTCCAAAGAGCCAAGATTTCCCCAAAGGTCCTTTACCTTACCTTTGCCCAAGAGCTCTGAGCAGTAACCGCGTGCAAGGGTGCGAGTTTGGACCGACGATTCGAGGTTTGGAGAACGAGGAGTGGAGAGCGAGCAGATGGCTAGGTTGGGTAGGGCGAGGGCTCTCCCTGGCCTGCGGACGGCAGATAACGTCACGGCACTCGTGCGCTGTGCGGCTGCCGTGCGAGGCAGAGGCAGGTGTGGCAGGGCGGGCCCACAGCATTAGGACGCCTGAAACCTTCTGGAAACGAATACTACTGGATTTTGGAGTGACGGCCGTAGATGCCTTCCGCAGACTGCCCCGCCGAAGCGATCTCATGGATCAACGTCGCCCCACACAGCTGCGCCTTATCGAGGATTAGGGGCTAGGGCGCCGATTCTCGACTCAACCTCCAACGTGGCGAAGCGCAGGCAGGCAAGCTGCCTGCACCAGGGCTAGGGTGACTGTGGCCTCCCGGACAGAGGGGCAGAGTGGATGGCCCGCAGAACGTTGAGTCGTGAAGGGAGGAGGGGAACGCGCGCACAGACAAACCATTTTTGCAGATTCAAGATGATTTACTGGCAGGGCTGCCCGAATTGATATAAGCAGCAGCTTACTCGCAATTCCACTAATGGGCAACAAACTGAGTGCGCTGTGAATTCAGGCTCGGGCGGACTGCTACACCTCAGCCAGCCGGTCCCACGACGGACGGCCTATAAACCCATAATCAAGATAAGACCATCTCAGATATACAATGGTTGGCACACAAACAAGTACCAACGGTCAGCACTGACGTCTCAATTGGCCCATTTGCATGTCTATTTGGTTCACTTGCACATTCCCTTTTAGACAGCCTTCTGCCGAGACTGAAACTACGCGGGTTGGAACCCTCGACCCTCACTGCCTGGGAAGCCTGCAGCGCAGGTGCCAAATTTCAGTTCACCATCCAAGACCATGCAGCTTACTATGCAGCAAAGCCCAGGCTCGGGCCAGGACGAGTTCGCGGATACTCCGTACGACGCTCCGTTCGGGCCGATTCCTGTGACATACCGCTCACGAAGAGAAAGCAATGATACACAGGCCCAGTCAGAGATGGAAAGTAGGCCAGAACCCGAACGCACGCCGTCCGAGCCGGCGGATACTCCGCAAGTGGTTCAACCAGAGCTTCCAGTGCTGCAGGTCCAGCCAGTAGCCCGGCGCTCTACAGTTCCGGGCCCGGACGACGTGGTTATGGACGAGACGCTCAAGGACACCTTAGCCGCGGTGGAACGTTTAAAAGATATCGGCCTGGAGGACGAGCTTGCCTGGAATACTGCGGTAGGTGACGTCATGGCTGGGCTCAAGGTCATCCAGCGGAAATGGCAGGTTTTGGACGCCGAGCGTAAAGCGCTAGCCAAACCGCTGGCGCCGCCCACAGTGCTTCATATGGGCCGCGGAAGGGGCCGTGGGCGCGGTAGAGGTCGCCGGCGCGGTCGCTGGCGCGGGATCTAATGCCGGTGCTAGGCCTGGTGGCCCTGTGCTCGGCGGGCCAAACTCGACGAAACTGTGAGTGAACATAAAGCATTTTCCCCACTTGAATTTACCTCCATGTTCAACAAAGATCTTGGCTTCTGGCTTACCATTTGCATCAACTGTACAATAAATCCATATTTAATCATCTGGCTCGTGGGCTTTCGGGCCCATGTGTCTATTACTCGCCAGTACCTCTTCTGCTCCCATTTCTTCGCTCGTGCATTCTTTGGCTCAGGGCCTTGGCCTGCCCGACTCGATCTTGCATGCAATGGCGTAACGGGCCCAGGCAACAGAAATCGGAGTACAGCGAGTGCGTCGATTCAGGGGAGGTGGGCTGGGTGTGCAAAAATGCTGCGCTAGCTAAGTTTGTTGTCAAGTCGTTAAGGTGATAAAAAGCGATTGCACAGAATATCATTAACACCGGCCTATCTGTTGTTAAGTTGTGCTTGGGCTGCTTCGGGATCGACTATTTTGCTATCCCGGTGAGCTCCTGCGCCGCCTGCTCCGCAACCGGGAAACTGCAGCCAGTGTGTTACGGCATGCTCCACGGGTCTAGCTGTTGGAGGCGAAAATTGGGGCACGCTAAGACTTGGTGTACTGGCCAAGGCGTACGTTAAAAGAACACCTGCCGGGCCCGAAGGATCGACTTGAAGCTCAGAATGTCGTGACCAAAACTGGCGATTTTTTATTTTTTATTTTTTGATTTCGGGTCAGATTCACAGTCTGAAACGGCTACGCCCGGAACGCACCACTCATACCCCCACCCCACCAGGTGGATTACTACTCTTGCTGCAAGGAGCTGCATGGATCCAAGGCGGACCAAAATATTCTCCTAGTCGTATACAATAAGTTCTCCCAGCACCAACACATAGCTTTTGTTTGAAACTCTTCACCCCACAAGCGCGTGCTTCCTCAACTGTTCCGGCTAAGATGGGGTTCAACAAGAGCACGCGGATCAAGGCTCTGCTGGTAATTGACACAGCATTTTTCTTGCTGGAGCTTCTCACCGGTTATGCTGTGCATTCGCTTGCCCTGGTTGCTGATGCATTCCACATGTTTAACGACATTCTCTCTCTGATTGTCGCTCTTTGGGCCGTCCGTGTCGCAAAGTCTGGCTCATCAGCCACCTACACTTATGGTTTACAGCGAGCTGAGATTCTGGGCGCACTGGTCAACGGCGTTTTTCTGCTTGCTTTGTGTGTTACCATCGCTCTCGAGGCCATTCAGCGGTTTATTGAAGTTCCCGAGGTTCAGAACCCGCAGCTGATCTTGATTGTGGGTTCTTTGGGTCTTCTTTCCAACATTGTCGGCTTGTTCTTGTTCCATGAGCACGGCCATTCCCACGATCACTCACATGGCCATGGCCCGGAGGACGAAGAATCGAGCGACGAGACTCTTTTGTTACCAGAGCAGGCAGTTGAGCGCGAGGAAAACCGTCTGTTCAGTCACTCCCACTCTTATGGCGCGACAACGAGCCAAGAGTGCTACACCGCCGAATCTGCTCGCGACCTCGAAGAGTTCAACGGCGCTAGTATGCCAGAATTGCAACGGGAGAGAGCTCGGCAGAAGGCTGCTCACAATTCAACACGCGAGGCAGGTACAAGCAGCACTAACTCGCCGGGTGCTTCTGCGGGACCTGCTAAGAAAGCAAAGAAGACCAAGAGCATGAACATGGAAGGCGTATTTCTGCACGTGTTGGGCGATGCCTTAGGCAACGTAGGTGTGATGCTCACGGCTCTATTTATCTGGAAGACCGACTACTCGTGGAAATTTTACATGGATCCTCTCATTTCGCTTGTTATTACCTGCATCATTTTCTCAACGGCGCTTCCTCTGTGCAAGCGCGCAGGACGGGTGCTCCTCCAGGCAACGCCTGCGTCGGTCAACGCGGACGAGGTGCGCGAAAATATCGCGGCGCTGCCCGGTGTTGTTGACATTCACGATATGCACATCTGGCAGCTCAACGAGTCGCAGTCGGTGGGTACCCTGCATGTGTCTGTGAACCTTCCACCGGACCAGTTCCCTACGCTGGCGAAGGCCATTCAGAAATGCTTTGCTGCACATGACGTGCCATCAATCACGATTCAGCCGGAGTTCGTGCAGTTTAGTAACAGCGATGGCTCGTTGCGACAGTGCCTGAGCTACGGCAACCTTTCTTCCGGCGGACTGAACACGGCCGGCGGCAAATCGTCGAGCCCCACCTGGAGCGATGACGAGCGCGGACACGAGAGCGGGCACGGACACGAACACGCACATTAGCCGTTTGCCCTGTACTTGATTGTCCGTCACGCGGATTCGTCTTTGGGCTCGGTTGCTGGCGCCGTGCCCTGGCCGGGCTCTGGAAGTGAATTCGCTGTTGATATAAATATATCTAGTTACGACTTACATTTAGCACAGTTGCCGCGTATATCGCTGCTCTGGACAGTCACGATGGCTGGTCTCTAGGACTGGACCATTGCCGGTAAAAGTGATGGACGGGTCCGTTGCCCTTGCCTACCGCAAGGTCTTTCCCCGCCAGCAGCGCACCGCCGAGGTAGGCCTTACCTTCCTGGACAGCATCAGGGAGGCTGTAGCCACGCGCAAGGTATGCAGCAATGGCCGACGAGAGCGTGCATCCCGTGCCATGAGTGTTTTTTGTATTGACACGCTTGGCAGGCAGGCGGTAGACTTGGTCTGTTGTTTTGTCGTAGAAAATGTCGACCAGCTCGTCGTCCGCCAAATGCCCGCCCTTGACGAGCACAGAAGGCCCGAGCTTGGCCAGGTCTCGCGCAGTCTGCTCGATATTTGCCGCAGTGATCTTGGTGTTGAGCAGCAGCTCAGCTTCGGGGATGTTGGGCGTGATCAGCGTGGCCAGAGGGAACAGGTATGTGACGAGCGACTCAATGGCACTATCTTCCAACAGCTTGTGGCCCGAGGTCGAGACCATCACAGGGTCCAAGACTATGGCGTCTAGCTTGTACTGTTTGAGGGTGTCTGCCACCGTTTTGATTAGCTCTGTGGTGTGCAGCATGCCGATTTTCACGGCATGTGCACCAATGTCGTCGAGCACCGACCGAATTTGCCCCCGTACGAAGTCAACGGGCACATCATGGATGCCGGTGACGCCCAGAGTGTTCTCGTCGACTATGGCGGTGATGGCGCTCGTTCCGAAAACGTCGTTCGCAGAGAACGCCTTCAGGTCAGCCTGGATGCCGGCCCCACCGCTCGGGTCGCTGCCAGCGATAGTCAGCGCCGTAGAGATGCTCATAGTGACCGTGTTTGCCTATGTTTCAAAGTTCAGGGGAGGAGTTAGCAGTGCTTGCGGAGTAATCTGCGGACAAACACCAAATTATGTTAAATTATGCTGGGCTGCGGCAGAGTGCGGCATAGTCATGCACCACTTGCAGGGCGCTTACTTACTCGTCACCTCGCGGAGAGGTGTGTCTTACCCCGTCTGCTTGGGCAGGGCGGGACTAAAGAATTCGACTCAATTGGCTACATAGCTCTATAAAATCGCAATATTGGACTGGTTCTGCGCAATTGAAGCATGGGATGAGCAGCACAGCAACACAGCTCAAACCGACCACGTTTCTAGCCGGTAGGCAGAATCCCAAAACAGCCACTCCATGCGCGTGGTCATAACAAACGCCTCGGTCATACGCTGGCGAGTATCTTCCGTCGCCTCGCCTGCCAATTCGTCGCAGATGGCGCGTATCTCGCGGGTACTCTCCTCAAACTCGGGATTGGCGTAGGTCTCAATCCACATTTGATAAGGATTGTTGGGTGACTTTTCCATCTTGATCAGATCGGCGCCGACCTGCTGGTAGATCCAGAAGCAGGACAGCACGGCGGCCAGCAACACCTCAGTCTCGCCATTGGCAACCAGGCGCAGCAAATACGAGGTGTAGAGAAGGCAACTAGGTGACGCCTCGGACGCGCGGTACTCTGCTTTGGGCTTGCCCACGTACTGGGCATGCAGCCCGAGCTCTGCCTCAATGGCCCTTTGTGACCACTTGGCAAAGGAAAGACTGTGCTGGGAGCGCCGCAGCTTGAGTGCACACCCGGCGAGCACTCGCGAATACTCTTGCAGGTAGATAATGTCCTGCAGCATGTAAAAGTCGAACTTGTCCTTGGCCAGCGTGCCAGCTGCCATTTCCGTGATGAACGGGTCCTTCATGATCTGCCTGTAGATCTTGGCCACGGCCTCCCAGGCCTCGTCAGTCCACACCATTATGTTACTGAATTTGAATTTGGATTGGACAGAGAGTTGGTGGTTTGGAATGGCTAACTGCTTTCACAATCTCTTGACTAAACATGCTCTGGTATATGCAGCTGAGTCCTCTGTCGCTGCACGGGTACTCGTAGCTGCAGAGACGTGCTGCGAGAGGACATTAGCGTGGGCAAAATCCAAAACGGTCACGGACGGCCGTGCGCGATTTATTTTGGAAACGGGTTAGTGTTCACTGGCGAGATAAACGAACAGAGAACTAGAGAGGAAAAGAGACTAGGAGAGAGAATAGAAAAAAAACAAGACCAAAAAAAAACCCAACGAAAAACAAGCCAATGATTTGACTGGACAGATTCAAGCCTTTAAAGCTCACGAAGTCGCTTATATTTCGGCTACATACTTCCGCCAAGAACGGGCAGGCCAGCTTCTCTATGGTCGCTTGTTTCGGTAGATCTGCAGCAGGTCCCGGGCTGCCTGCTGCGGGTCGTCTGCGGCTGTGATTGCAGTCACGACGGCCAGGCCGTCGACCCCCAAAGCCGACACATCTGCGGAGTTTGCGGACTTCACGCCGCCAATGGCGACAACGGGGTGGCCTGCAATTTTGATAATTTCAGCCAGCCCGGCCACGCCAATAGCCGGCTTTGCGTCAGACTTTGTTTGCGTAGGATACACGGGCCCGGCTCCCACGTAATCCACGTCCAGGGCGGCCGCAGCCCGGGCCTGCTCGACGTTGGTGACGCTGAGGCCTATTATTTTATTCGGGCCGAGCAGGCGACGGGCTACGTCGTAGGGCAGGTCTTCCTGGCCGATGTGGAGCCCGTCGGCGTCAATGGCTAAGGCAATATCTAGCCGGTCGTTTATAAGTAGTGGCACGCCATGTGCCTTGCAGATGGCCTTGACCCTGAGTCCGAGCTCGTAAAATTCGCGGGTGTCTATTGACTTTTCCCGTAGCTGGACTATAGTCGTTCCGCCCTTGATGGCTTCCTCGACTATGAACTCTATATCGCGACCCTGACTGAAGGCCCGGTCAGTGACAAGGTATACCGACAGGTCAAGGTTGGTAGCCGGCATTGAGCTAATGCGAGGGCGGGAAGGAAGGGAAGAATGGAAGTGACCAACACGTTGTGTATAACCAGCTAGGCTTGCATGCAACCTATGATGATGTTGGCTCGGGCAGGGAGGGAGGTCGAGCTCATTCAATATGGGCGTAATCCCAGCTTTGTAACGAGGTGTATAATACCGCCGCTTACAAGTATGGCTATTATGTTCCAGATACGACGGATGTAGTTGATTCTAAATTAGCAGCAGTCTGCGGGCATGATTTGGCTAGATCACAGTATAATAATGATCCAATGTGGGTGGATCAAAGGTCTAGAGATAGGTGAACTGCGCATAAGCATCAATGGAAGCCTTGTCGACCACCGATAGCTCGTCGAGCAGATTGCGTACCATGGAGCCCGTGCCCGCAGAGCGCTTGGCTGCCAGTTCGCCCGCAACGCCATAAGTGAGCATGCCGTTGATGGCCGCCTCGAATAGGCTGGCTCGGTTGACGGCAGCAAACGCCCCGAGAACGGAGCTGACCAGGCAGCCGGAGGCCGTGACTCGTGCCATTAGCGGGTGGCCGTTCTTGACGGCGACTACGCGGCGACCGTCGGTAACGTAGTCCGTAGCACCACTCACGACGACAATGCCGTCGATCTGCTTCGCTAGCTGCTTGGCAGCGTCCAGCGCCTGCTCAGACGAGATCACCGAGTCGACGCCCCGGCCCTTCTGCTCAGGGTTCACAATTGCGGCAATCTCGGAGCCGTTGCCACGAATGATGTCTGGCGTCGCCTCCTTTAGAATGCGCTGCACCGTGTCGCGACGCAGCTGGGTCGCACCCACGGCGACGGGGTCCAGGACCAGCGGAGTGCCCTTCTCCTTGGCCACCTTGCCTGCCACGACCATGGCGTCGACGGTGGCCGGGCTAACAGTGCCGATGTTCAGAACAACAGCGTCCGCAACAGCGGCCACCTCGGCCACCTCCTTGATCTCAGACGCCATGGTGGGGGCGGCGCCGACGGCAAGCAGGCCATTGGCCACGAAGTTGGCGGCCACCACGTTGGTGATGTTGTGCACTAGGGGCTCCTTATCGCGGATCAGCTGGAGATTCTCTGCCGGGTGCCCATTCGGGCTGGATGAGCGACTCGACACAGTGCTTTCACTCATTGCGAGGGTTCGGGAGGTCAGCAGAGCGTTAAAAATTCAGGGTAAAAGCAGAAAGCGCCAAGCCAGAGATAGATAAACGGTCTCACGAGGGGAAAGAACTCAATCTCGGAGATTATCTCGGAAAATACGTAATAGGATCGAGTTGCGTCAGCTTGGTAGACGGTAGCAATTGACTGGTTTTACCCGATTGACTTGGAAGTGCGAGCAACGTCGCAGGTGCCTGGATGTTTGCGCGCTTTTACCTAATTTACGCTGGCCGTGGTGTGCGGGCCGCAACCCTGGGCCCATGCGCCTCCCACCACCAGGGCCTGCAGCATATGCACAGCCGGTAAGCAGTGCAAGCAGGCTTCCTGCAAGGGGGCAAGCAGACCTCGCCACGGCACAGCAACAAAAAAAAACAACACAAAAGAATCTCCAGCGAGGCCGCGCAGGCCAACGTTGTATATACACACACTATTAAACTAAATATCACAGCATCACATCACGCTGCACTTGCTTTTTTCTTTGGTCGGTACCTCGCTGCCTCGCCCCGCCAAGCGCTTGATGGCACGAGCGTCGCCGCCAGTCGCCGCTTTGCGGTACCAGGTGGTCGACTGGAAAATGTCCCGGTCCACGCCCACTCCGTTCTCATAGAATAGCCCCACAGTATACTGCGCCTTGGCCAGGCCATGGTGCGCTGCCCGCAGCGCCCACTCGAATGCCTCATCTTCGTTGCGCGGGAACTGCGGACCTGCCCCAACCATGTACCAAGCACATAGTGACAGCTGGGCCTCGGGGTCGTTGCCCAGGGCCGCGATGGTGTAGTAGTGGATGCTGAGAGATGCGTCCTGGGGGCAGCCTAGCTCACCGAACTCGAACGCCCGCCCAAGCTTGCTGGCAGCCGGCACATAGTTCAACTCAGCCGCCCGCACGTACAGCTTGACGGCGTAAGCCTGGTCCGGGAACACAAAATCTTTATAGCCAACTTCATAAATATGAGCCAGCTCGTAAGGGGCCTGATTATACATCTCGTTGGCCGCTTCTACAGCACGCGTCAGCCATTTGATACCCGTTTGCCGGTTTGCGCTCGTGTCGCTGATGCCGAGGTGGCCATAAAAGTAAGAAATGCCCAATCTAAAGAGCGCGCCAGGCTGATTTTTGGTGGCCGCCGTCTTATAGTATTTGAGCGCCCGATTGATATCACGCGGAGCACCCCAGCCTTCTTGGAGGCACAAAGCAGCACGATAGGCGGCTTCGCCATGCCCGTGTTTGGCCGCCATCACAAAATAGCCGAACGACTGCCGCATGTCCTTCTTCATATCCAAAACGTCCGTAGAATAAATATCACCCAGCAAATACTGAGAATCTCCGTTACCGCGCTCAGCTAGGCGCCGAAGCAACCCAATGGCCTCCTTAAGTAGGCCCCGGCGCACCTTGGCCTCGTTTTTCAGCGTGGCCTCATCGGGCTGCCCGGCTGTTCGGGCTCCGTCGCCAGCATCGCTAGCCGCACTGCTAGCCGTGGCATCAGGGTTCAACAAAGCCGTCTGTACCATGTACTTTGCTAGGTTGTACTCAATCTCGGGGTCCTTGGATTTCTTGGCATTTTGGCGGTATAGCTCAATCGTCTGGATGCGAGGAAGCAGTGACGACGCATGCTCGCCCAAATGCGGTGTAATGTGGGATGACGTCAAGTCGTACTGCGAAAGACGGTTGTTGCCCGCTATGGAAGGAGCCAGGTGGGGAGATGAGTTGCTCGAGGGATGGTCATGGTAAATGCTACTGGGCTTGCGGTGATCACGCGGACTGGCCGACCGAAAGGGCGACATTGTGGAACTTCGGGCTGACGAGCTTGAGATAGAGGACGTGCTCATGTGGTTTCCTTGCCTGCCATTAGGGCTGCGCCGGCGACGGTCAGGGCGTAAGTTTGGCTCTCCTGCTAAAGGCATGAGCCGCGGAACAGGCAAAGTTCTGTCGCTATCGCTGGCACTTTGTTCGCGAACGTAGCCTTGGTCGCCGAAGCTATCTGAGACGCTGAAGGTTTCGATTTCGGGGATCGGAGCGGACTCGTACGGCCCAGCTGGGTCATAATACGCCGAGCCAGAAGGACTCACGTTAAGGTTACGCGAGTCTTGCAATGCGTCGTCAGACACTGGATATCCATTGGCCGGGCCGTTAGCCGGACCAGTCGGCGGCCCAGTCGGGGGTCCAGTCGGGGGTCCGGTAGGGGGTCCAGTAGGGGGTCCCATGAAGCTGTGGGCCAGGCTGCCTGGGTCAGACGGACCACGAGGGGGCCCCCAAGCAGGAGCCTCAGGTACGTCACTGAGAGAAGACGAGCTGCCAGCGCCAACCGGGCCCGACGAGTTGGTAGAGGCCATGCGGATTGAAGGGCCCGAATATGAGGGCTTCCGGTATCCCGACTCTACACTGCTGCCGGCTGGATGCCGGACCTGAGCTCGTGGAGAGGATTGCCGAGACGTTTCCGCGCTACTTCGAACCGTGAAGTCCTGAGAGCTACCTGAATGGTTGTGTTGGAAAGGCTGTGCATGCTGTGCCGCAGGAGCAGGACGGAATGGTTCGCCATGCGAATCCATTGCTGAGAGCGTTTTAAAAGAGTGCGGCCGCGTACAGTGGGGCCTGTTGAAGCAAAGAAAGGTTGCTCAAGGCTAATTTTCACCCGTTTGTTGGGTTTGGAGAAAAGATGCTGCTGGCAAGCTGCAGAGTATCTTGCAAAAAGTGGTCTGAGGTGATAATCCACGTATTCCTGGGTGATTTCGGTCTCGAGGGCGCGAATAGCAGGTCCCAGAAATGTAGCGATGCCGTTTGTTTTGGCACGTAGCAAGGAGTCTATCAAGATCTGCCGGGACTTGCGTGGGAAATCAACAATGGGCCTGTCGGTTTGTAATTAAGTAGGCAGCGAGGGGCTACCGCTGGGCTGGGATCGATGGTTAGGCTCCCAACCAGCCATGGCCCAGTGAGACAAAAATACACCACTCTGCATGAGCGGGTCGGGAGGGCAAGGGCAAAGGAGGCTCGTCTCGGGCTTTGTATGCGGCTGGGTGGACAACCTCCAATGAGCACAGGTTGATTTCTTAGCCAGGGAGCCTGCCCGCCTGATGGCAACTGAGGTCATATAACTGCGCGAAAGACAGTTATCCATAACTGAGCAGCCGCTCATGTCGCTTTTTGTCCAGGTTGCACTTTCTCGGCAGCCGTGTCATATGCACCTGGGATGCGTGATCGACTTCAATATGACGTATGACGTATGAGGGACGCAAGACTCAGCCGTTTATTTTTTGATCAGCGCGTGCAGCTGAGAGTTGGGGAAGGCGATGATCTGGGGATGATCTGGGGATTTACCGTTAGTGGCTGCATAGTCCGCAAACTGTGGCAGACATCTGTCTCGCTGTCTATCTTTTGGCACGGGCTGTGCCCCGCTGCCAGAGCCCTGCAGCCACGCCGAGGCTTCATTCCAGCCACATGTCCAGGCACGTGCGAGGGGGCGATAGATAGCCGTTGACCGTGCGAGTTTGGTTTGCAGAGGGCCCGAGCGCCAATATTGCGTGATTAATTCATGACGGCGGCAAACCCTACTAAGATCTAAGGAGAATCTAACGATTCGATTTAATGGATATGTAGGCAGCAGAGCAATCACTAGACGTCCTATGCTGACTTTCACTTCAGGCGGCCAGAGCTGAACACCTACTCTGGCCATTGATGCTCTATTGGCGTTGATATTATGCAGGCACGAATGTCTAGTATCACTCAGCCAGGTAATTTATGTCATAATAGGTATCGTAGTTCGTAGCTTGGTTGGATCTGCCACCGGTCTGGGTTTTCTTTTTCTTTTTGTACTTTTTGTTTTATTTCAGGTGTATGCCTGCTTTCGAGTCCGCAAAGGTAGCGCACGAGCGGCGATCCCACGGCCCACGGCGCAGCCAGCTCGTGCGCGCCTCCTCTCCCTAGCAGGCTTGGTCTGCTGATTCAGAGTCAGCCATGAACTTCATCCTGAATTTGCTCTTCGTAAGTGCTCCAAACCGGCCGGCGGCAGGGGCGCCAGACCAAAATTTCAATAGATAGCTAATTCCAGACAATTGTGCTGTTGCTTGGCGCGTCAGCCGGCTTGTTTGCCGCGTGGCGCTGGGCGCTGGTGAACTTCAACCTGGGCAGGATCCAGCTCCAAGACCTATCCAGTCGCAGTGGATACCGGGAAGTAGCTGGCGATGACATCGAGTCGCAAGGCGCAAGCGTGCACTCGTTCCCGACCAGCGAGTAGAGTTCGGCAACGGTGCCATTTTAGCGATTCTCGGGCCCTGTCCGAGCCCCGGACGTACCCACAATCCTAAGGAACCGCCGCCAGACCCTGACACACCCCTGGCGGTTCAATGTTTGTATTTAATGTTAACTTATTTCTAATCTGCCAACTCGCGGTCCTCACCGGCCCTATTTGGCAGCCTGCACCACGAGCTTTCGTGGCCTCTCTTTCTCCATGCATCTTTCTGCACCTACTGGCTGGTTGGCTAGCTGGCTTGGGTCCCCCGCGCGACCGACCTGGCACTCCTTCCACGGCTTATCATGGCTGTTCCTGCCGAGCCGTGCCCTTACCCTTACCCCACCGGAATAGAAGGAATCTGTCAAAGCGGGGAGGGTGGCTCCACCTTGCCGACTGCCGATCCCAATCTCTGATCGACCCAACCCACAATTACTCCAGGTTTCACCTGAGCGCCGTATCTGGGGGTTGCAATTATAACACCACCACGATTTTGTACAATTTGCCGAGCCCTCCGCCGCATTCAACATGGCTGTAGATACGAAGGCGCGCTCGCAGGAAAAGATCTTCGGTATGGAGAACTTTGGCAACACCTGCTACGCGAACTCCGTGCTGCAGTGCCTATACTATACTCCGCCATTCAGAGAACACATGCTGGCCCTGGCGCCCGTCGCGCGTCCGCCACGGCTGCATACCGAAGGCACGAGCCCGCACGTGTATCTCGCCGAGGCTACGCAGGTAGACGGCGCCAAGCTGCGCAAGCAAGCAGCGTCGCCAGTCGGCGCCGCGGCTGCGGGCCAGCCCCAGAGCAAGTCCGCGCTCGGCATCCGCATTCCCCGGCTCGGCAAGGCCAAAGACGCCGACCGGCTTGACGGCGTGCCCGCCTCCGACCCGGGTGTACCGGCCGGGGCGACAGGCTCCTTCGCCACGGTCGCCGACCCGCTCGACCAGGTGGCTGCCCCAGGTATTGCCTCGTCCGTCACGAGCAAACAAAGCTCGTCAAAGCTGTTTCCTCAGTCGTTCGGCTCGTCATTTGGACTGCGCAACTCGAACGCGGCTGCAAAATCGGCCGAACCAACCTACAACAACCACCCGGGCCTAGAAGGTCTCGAACTGGGCATGAGGGCCCAGGGCCAGAACCTGCCTGTCGTTGGATTTACCGAGGATCCTGCAGCGACGCCAGAAATGCGCAAGCGCGCGGCACTAGTGCGCGGGCCCATCGTTAATCTGAACCACTCGCTAGCCCAGGAATACGGTATGGAAGAGTCCATCCTCACAGCAGTCAAGGACCTATTCGAGTGTGTTGATGAAAACCAGTCCCGAACGGGCGTCATCTCCCCAATGAACCTACTTGAGGTCACCAAACGTGAAAACGATTTGTTCCGTTCGTCTATGCACCAGGATGCGCATGAGTTCTACAACTTCTTGCTCAACAATATAATAGAGCGGGTGGACAACTCGTCGTCAGGCGAGGGCGTGCTCAAGTCAGATACAAAGTGGATACACGACATGTTCGAGGGCCTGATAACGAATGAGACGCGTTGCATGACTTGCGAGACGGTGTCAAAGCGAGATGAAAAGTTTCTCGATTTTAGTGTCGATATTGAGCCCAATTCGTCAATCTCGCACTGTCTCAAGCAGTTTTCTGCATCAGAAGTGCTGGCAGGGAACAACAAGTTCTATTGTAATTTCTGCGGCGGTCTTCAAGAAGCACAAAAACGCATGAAAACTAAGCGTGCTCCCAAAATTCTCACTCTGCATCTCAAGCGCTTTAAATTTAGCGAAGAGCAGCAGTCTAACATCAAGCTCCAGCACCGCGTCCTCTATACAAAGTACCTCCGACTTCCTGTAACGACGGAGGACAGCCAAGATGCGAACAAGCTGTATGAGCTCCGCAGTGTTATTGTGCATCTTGGCGGTGGGCCCTACCAAGGCCACTACGTTGCTGTGGTAAAGACCGAAGCGGGATGGCTTCTATTCGACGACGAGATGGTCGAGTCTGTGGATCCGAACTATGTGTTCAAGTTCTTTGGCGAGCCAACTAAGCTAGCCACTGCATATGTTTTGTTTTACCAAGAGATTTCCGAAGAGAGTGCCGAGCGGGAAAACCTATACACAAACTCTGAGGTGGTCACTGATGCGGCAAGTTTCATGACGGGAAGTGACCTTGGTTCGAGCTTCACGGAGGATGACGAGTTCCCTAGCACGTTCCACGGCGGGTCGAGCTCGGTTGTCGCAGGGCGTCGGCCGTCAGCGGCGCTCTCCCTGTCAAGCAATGCAGAGCTCGCCGTTGGCACGCCTGACACGAACGGATCGGGGTCTGCAGGGACAAACGGGGCGTTCCCCATGGACGATATACGGCGCCGACGCAGCACACGCACCAGCAGCAAGGGTGGCCGGGACGGCAAGCTGTTTGGCCTGTTCAGGAAGACAAGTGAAAAACAGGTGCGCGAGTAGCCGGTTCTTCGCGGACCGAGATTAGTGGACATGGAGCTTCGTGCTTGATGTATGACTTCCGATTTGTAGGGAGGGCTTGGCTTTGGCTGCCTGGCTAATTATTTCCCTCCTTTTTGTTACTGTGGTCCACTGGACGTTTGTTTTTGGCTTTTGGTTTTGTGTTGCTTTTGTTTTTTTGTTGTTTTTATTTTATTGGAGAGCAGCGGGCTCCAACAAACGGGCCCTTGTTTTTATACTTTTATACTTTTGGTACACTGAAGAATATTTTATAGTTATGAGGTTGGCACGGACCGTTGCGGGCCGTCAGAACACAGAGATGTAGTTGTTGATCCGGTCCTTCTGATTTTGGGCAATGCACTCTGCGATCCAGGCAATGTTGCGCACCTCCTGCTCGGCCGCGCGCAGCCACGCGTAGAAGGTCGAATATGTGAATTGCTGGGTGAACGCCTGTTTGCAGAGCTCCATTTCGGTGAGGTAGAAATGGTCTTCGACGGACTTGCCGCTTGAGGCGTCGAAAATGTTCTGCAGCTCCGGTGAGCCGTACGACTCGATGATGTTGCGCACCTGCTCCGCATCGTCGGACCGGGAGAGCTGGTCGCCGACCACGGGCGACAGCGTGCCAAGGTCGGGCATGAGCTCCTGGCGCTCCTGGCGTGACAGCGCGGTACCGATAGTGTTGAAGGAGATGTTGACGGTACGGCGGTCGGCTTCGAACGACAACAGGCGGGCCATGATTTCGTCGCTCGGCGAAGGCAGGGTCGTGCAGAATTGGGCAAAGTCCTCCAGGTACGCTTTGTACAGTTTGTTGCGGATGATTTCGACGTTTAGGTCGTCGAGCTCGTCGGCGCTCAGCGTGCCTCGAAAGTACGGCGCCAGCGGCGTGTCAACCAGAACTGTGTCGTAGAGCGTAGCTACGTCGGTGGCGGTCCCCAGTGCCGGCAGCGTGTCAAACCAGCCCAGTGGGTGGCAACGCGCCAGCAGCTCGTCCTTGTCGCGATTGTGGATGGTGCCCGAGATCAGCAACACAACGTTGTCGATCATGTAGCCGTAGGTGACGAACTCGAGGAACCGGGACAGCGGCTCGACGGCGGCGCCCTGGATGAAGCGAAACTCGGCAATCACCCGGCCAAACGCCTTGTCTGTGAAGTTCGACGTGGCCAGCGGCGAGGGCACATTCGACATGAAGTTGCCGTACTCCGTCGCCGACAGCTGCAGCTTGAGGTCGTCGAGGGTGTCGCACTGCGTCATGTTCATGTATTGCGCGCCTGTGAGCAGGCCGTCCCGGTACCCGCGCACAATCGCCTCGGGGAAGCCGGAGTCGACGTTGAAGAACAGACCTTCCATAAGATATGTGTGTGGTGGTGGGGAAGATGGGCAAGTAAGCGGCGCGCACTGGGCGCCCTTGGTCCCTCGTGGGCGATGCGTGTGCTGGCTTGGGAGGTCAGTCGTTGCTGAGGAGCACTGGCCGAGCGAGAAGCGCCGGCAGGGCTAGGGTGATGCTGCTACGACGGGCACACCCCGAGCTGCCGAGTCGAGCCGTGTAGTTGGGCGGGGTCAGTTAGAGAGACTCGTTGCACAGTGCGAAAGGGCTGGCAACTCTTACTGCAGTTGGAGTATATATGCATTTATATGCATTTATATATATTTTTATATATATAGCAGAATAAATCGGTGCTAGGGCATACATTACGCGTATGCTGCCCAGTGAGCTAGACATAAATTACGTGGGCTTGGTCGTCGCAGGGGCCGACTTGAGCGCGCGGCTGAGGTACGTGTTTGGGTGCAAGATCGATGACGTCTCATACTTTGTCTTGTCGTGCGGGTGCGTTAGGTCATACACGCGTGTACACGCCAGGTGGTACTGGTTGCTGGAGGCAAAGTTGCGGATCTCCGCAAGATCCGACTTGTCGGTGATGCCCATCCCGCGAAGGCGGTCTGCCAGGCCCTCCGGGTCCATGTATCGGTAAGGGCAGCCATGCGACTCATCGCCCGAGGGCACCTTGGCCACGATCTCCTGGCAGCTCGGCTCGGAATAGTTGATCCGGCTGCCCGCAAGACCGTATGTGTGGTTGATATTGTACTTGTACTCCTTGTTGAACTGGTCCTCGGACTTGTTCGAGAAGCCCTGGCGGAAGTACTTGATGGCCTCATCAACAGTCAGGCCGGCGTACTTGAGGAAGCGCGCGAGCTCCCCGCGGGCTTCGTACTTGGCAATGTGCCGCCCTTGCAAAGTGCGGTGCATCGTGCTCATGCACAGCGGCAGGTGGTTGTTCTGGTCCCATTCCTGCATGGATGCCGCCGTGACTGTCTGGCCGTCGCCTCCCGACTCGGCCTTGTTGAGGCTGAGCGCAAAGCCCTTGGACAGATAGTCAAGCACCTTGCCCAGGCGCTGGTCCTCGTCGAGGCGCGGCAGGGCGCGGCTCAGGTTTTCCAGCGAGTGCTCCAGGGCGGCCTGGTACTGGTTGGTGAGCAGCGAGATCAGGTGTGACTCGCCCACGTAGGCCATGCCGCCGGCCAGGAACACGCGACGCTGATCGACGAGGTCCGGCACTTGCGTGAAGTCGACCTTGAAGTACTTGTCCTCGAGCGGGCGGCCGGCGCTGGCCGCGGCAATGCTATCGGCCACGCGCGCCAGCTCGTCGGGGTCCACGACGTCGAGCGCCATGTTAAGCGAGCCCACAAACGCGCGGCGGTCGGCCAGGTCGTCCGTGTTGAAGCGCAGGCGGAACAGGCTGGTCTCGAGGCGCACGAACTTTGCCCGCATTTCCGGGTTTCGGCAGAAGGCCAGACGCAGGATGTAGTGCGAGTAGTGATCCTTCCGGCGCTCCGCCTCGGTGGAGGCGCGCCCGGCCGAGCCAGAGCCCAGCGGTAGGTGTTTTTGGAGCACCGGGCGCATGGCGTCCTCGAGATCGCGCCGGCGGTTCTCCATCTGGAAGTCGAGCTCGCCGAGCACGGTCAGGCGCGCAATGGCCCACTGCTCGAACTCATCGATGGTGACTTCGGAGTCGGGATGCTTCTGGTAAAAGTTAAGGCGGTGCGGGTAAGCCGCATGCGTGGCCACCTCCGCCTCAACGGCTCTGCGTTTTTGTCTAAACATTCTATTCTGGCCGGAACGCGCAACCGCGACGCGTTTCAATTAGTCTGCAGGACGCCAAGTGGGAGAAGTGCAGCGGGCCGCCTCTCATCCTAACCGCAGCTCCAGGCGAGGCGAACCCGCGCGATCAGCAGACACACCCCCCCCACACACTTGTAACTAATCAACCAAACCCATCTGTCCCACTCTAACACGTTACGGACGGTACTTAAAGAGTCTCAAGCGATACCGGGGCTGCCTAACAATGGAGGACATACTGCGGCAGGCTGGCAATCCAATTGATGCCACGTACGCCCGCCGGCTCCGCACGCTTCCTCAGGCTCTCGTTGCCAACGAGCTACGCACGCTCGACACGAGCATGGCTGCCGTCGAGACTGCCGTGGCCGAGCTTGGGCTGCGGCACCATGCGGCGTTTGGCGGCGCCCGCGACACGCTGGCAGCCCTCGACGGGCTAGTAGACGAACTCGACAACGCAAGCGCCTCGCTTGCCGAGCAGGCAGCCCGCGTGCCCGTGCCTGTGCCCGTGCCTACGGCCCAGGAAGCCGCGGCCCCAACCAAGACCATGCCACTCGCGCTGTACGAACAGGTCGACCGCATTCAGGACCTCCTGCAAGTGCCGGATCTCGTGCGTGCGTGCGTGACGTCTGGGTTCTACGGCGCGGCGCTCGACCTTGCCGGGTTCTCGGCCAGGCTGCGCGGGCGCTACCCTGCTAACGCGGCCGTCGCAGCCATCGCCGCCGATGTTGATGCAACGGTGGCACACATGGCTGACCTGCTGGTGCGGCTGCTGCGCGAGTCAGCCCGGTTGCCGACGCTTATCAAGACCGTCGCGTTTCTCCGCCGCGTCCCGCCCTTTCAGGGCTCGCCAACCGTACACCAGGACCTGTCGCGACTGTTTTTGGCCTCGCGGCTGGCTTACCTCGAGTCGCAGCACCGCTCGCTCCGCGTCTTGCGCACCAGCAATCCACAGAGCTACTTGAAGAAGCTGGTCGAAGTGTTCCGCGAGCATGCGTTTGCAACCATGTCGGGCTTCAAGACCATCTTCTCTACAGACGACAGCTCGGTGCTGGCCGAATTTGCGCGCGAATGTGTGGACCGGCTCGACCGTGAAGTCGCCGAGACCGCGCCGGCCGTGGTGGAGGCAGACGAGCTCAAGAGCCTGTGGCTGCAGCTGGCCTACTGCTCAAGATCGTTTGGTCGCCTGGGTGCCGAGTTCTGGCCCTTTTGGGATAACGCGAGTCTCTCGGCCAGCGAGTGGCGCGAGGCGTTTGCGAACCAGCAGCAGCTGTCGAAACGGGCGGCGTCGATGGCTAGCAGCTAGAGTGGCCTTATTAATTACGGTCGGACTGGGCGGCCAGTCCACTACTTGTTTCGCTAAGCCCATATTTATTGGTCAGGTGCCTGTCTCCGGCCGTTTCGCCAACCACGCCTTGTACAGCGGCACGTCCTGGGCAATACTCCCCGCAATGGCCTGCTTTTGAATCCAGCGCGGCAAAAGCCCCCCAGCGTCGCTAGTCTGCGCCATGGTCCACCTGACTTTGTTGTCGACTTGCTCAATAATCTCAATGGAGACGTAGGCACCCTTAGAAATGGTGCGGGGCAACGAGATGCACAGAAACTGGCCTGGGCGTGTTTCTGTGAGGTAGAGCCACACCACCATCTCGCGATCGCTGAGTGGGAACGGGAACTTGTATCGGATACTCTCGCTGTGCCAGCCGGCCAGCGATTGCGGCACGTCCAGCGACTCGTAGCTCTTGATCATAGGGATGTACTGCGCCTCGTATTTTGTGTGGTTCTCCAAAATAGTTGCGCGGAACGTGGCGTAGTCGATGTCGGCGTGGTACGACACACGGGCAGCCCAGTAATCCTGGCCCACCTGGCGGGTGTACACGCGCACGTCGTCTTTGAAGGTGCCGCCGTCGTGCCACAGGGCCTCAATTGGTTCACAGAATGCCAGCGCCTCACGGATTAGCTCGGCCGGCGCCGGAATATCCCGGGGAGCGTACTCGCGCAGCTGGAACTCCATGGCTCGGGCGCTGGAAGGTTGCAAACAAGGAGATGCAGCTGCTGCCAGTCAGCCCCGATCTGCTGGAAAGCCTGCTCTGCATGCATGACCGTTCCTGATTCGGGTGGGCAGGGTCACGAGACCTGTACCTGCAGGGCCGTTTGCATCCGTGCTCTTGTGTGAAGCCTGTATATATATATGTATATGTAAATTGTGGTCAATGATATGCTCTTACGCTCTCTTTGTTTGCCTGCTCAGTGACAAATCGCAGATCACAGTTCCAGGCGCCGGCTCATCTCTCCGTCGGGCACCGGGATTGGCCCGGCCGCTGGGCGGCCTGCGAGCACAGCCAGGTACTCGGCGTCGAGCGCAGCGTCGAATTGCTCGAGCCACGCCGTCTCTTCCAGGTGCTGGGCCGCTTGGTCGTCGAGTTCGCCGTCCGGCTCAGGCTCAGACTCGTCCGACCCGAGAACGCCCACATCGCCAGGCATGGACGTGTCTGTGGCGGTTGGCTCCTGCGCATTCCCTGGCAGTTGCGCATGTTTGGGAACTTCGCCAGTCTCGGGCGCCCGGTCTGCCCTACGATCGGTCCCAGATTTGCGAGATTCTATATCCTTTGAATAAATATCCAGGAGCCGCCCAAGGGTGGCTTCACTGCAATGCTCTTCCGTTGTTAGCCTAATCCTTTTCGATGCCGGCCCTTCTGGTTGCTGAGATGTCTGCGTCTCCACTATCGTGGAGGTCTCCTCTGAATTGTGGGGCGGCAGCCGACTCGTCTCAGCCTCGGGCTCCCCTAGGGGCTCTTCACCCCCCTGGGCTTCGCCTTCTACTGCCTGTCGATTCCGCTGGCTCTCGACTTGCTCAAGCATAGCAACATACTCATCGTCGGCTCCAGCCATCAAGTCTATGGCTCGGGCAACATTCTTGCCGAGACTGCCTTCTCGCGGAATCAGGCCCACGAGTTGGCGTGCTTTCTTGCGAACCACTTCTGTCAGATAGTCAATCGCCTCATCAGTAAGGTACAGATCCGTCAACTCATTGAGCGCAGGTGCATTGAGAAGTTCGTCGTCGTCTCGCAGGGCTCCGCTGGTGTCTTCTGGGCTGGGCGGTGCCGACGACTCTATCAAATCGTCCGGGATCTCGTAGGCTATAGGCATGTCAGTAATCCGAAGCTTTTCACCAAGAAGCTTAGAGTTCTCTGTCAAAATATCTATGTAGGCCTGGCATTCCAACACAGATTTGTTAAGGTCCCTTGCAATGGAGGGCAGGTCATGAACCGACCGCCTGGCAAGCAGTTCGAAAAAGCGCTCCTTTTGCGCAGCTGTCCACTGAATGCGTGAGCGCACTTGCGGATCAGATATTTTGCCGAAGCCTACGATACCGGGCTCGAGTTCACCGTTCATCGGCTTGGTTTCCCTATACCATGGCACTTGTAATGAACTGGTAAGACCACATGCAGTGACTAAGTAATTTTTCAAAATACCTCGACGGCCACTAAGACCAGCAGGGGCCGGGCTATTCTGTATGTTCAGGTATCTGGGCCGGCGCCCGGTGCCATCAGCGCTACTTTGCTGCCGATGGAAATCTACGGCCGAAAAGGTCCTTGTTTTGGACGCTAGAGACGCGGGTATCCTCCCGCGCAAAAGGCCAGCCCGTTTCTCAAAGCTGGCCAAATCACAGGGCCAGACGACCGGCACAGAAATTGCTTGGAGTGCCGCAGACGACGCCGAAATAAGCAAGCATCAATCCAATTTTCTCCACGACCAAGAAATGGAGCAGCAGAAGAAAAAATCAAAGTCGAGTGCCTCGAAACTGGCCGTGCTTGAGTCGATCCAAAACCTGCAACCCACGCAGCCAAAGATTTCCCACGCCCGCCTAGAAGAGCTCCGCGAGACTTTAACTACGCGCTATAAGCGCGGACAGTTGATGCATTACATTTACAAGACGTTCGGTAACCCACGAGGCAAAAACCCGCCGTTCAAGCCTAGCAAAAAGGTCGCAGTGAACTTTCTCATGCACAATGTCTGGAAGTTGGTGCCGGGCAGGGCAACGGATCAAGACACGAGGTCCATCGAGCTTTCGGATCGGGGCTTTATCATTGCCACGGGGTCTGACGGTGCCACGTTGCGCGAACTTGCCAAGTCTGGGGCGACCATTTCGGTGAACCCGGCAAAGCGTCAAATTGTTGTTCAATCCACAGAAGACACTTACAATTGGATTGTTGCCTCGCTCCACCATATGGAGGACAGAATCAAAGTCACAAAAATAGATATGGCGTCTTATTCCAGATTCCGGGCTCTGACGCCGCATGAGCTCTCACTTGTGCAGAGGCTCTCAGGTACATATTTTGATGTGGAGGCTGAAAGCATCACTGTACACTGGCTAAGGAAGGGTTCCATGTCCCTTGTACGTCGACTTCTACTCAATATATTGCCAGCAGAGCCTGTATGGAGTAGCTCTCAATACTCCTATGACACGAATGATGATAACGTAGCCAGAACGGGCTTTGTAAATTATGGCGATGAGGACAGTCTAAACTGGTATCAAAGGTCTCTAAATCTGGCCAGGTGGGAAATGGAAAGACTCCGTGTTCCTTTGCGCCCGAAACCATATGCATATGGCGAGTCGGTGCAACCTACATTTGAGACAGCCCCAGATTTTGACAGGGAGTTGAGTTCAACCCAAGGTGGCAACATTGAGGCAGCCATGGAGTCTCAGGTCAATTCTCTGGTGAAGTCTGTAAACTTTGATGGCCCGATAACTCTCACAGCGACTTTTGGATATATTTTGCACGAGCTCAATGGAGCATATCCCATTCCTAACAATGCTATGTCTCGAGTTTTCGCAACTAACATCCCATACCTCTACAAATGGGCAGCTGAATTGGGACTTCACGGCATAGATATTAAGCAGGATACTTCTTTGTCTTCACCACCAAGACAAACTAATCACCAATCGGCCTTTTCAGAGACCGCTGCGCCATCCAGCGCTCAAAACTCGCAAGATGAGTCAAAAGCCTCAAATCCTCTCTCAGACCTGATGCTCAGTATTATTGAGAGATCCAAGGCTGATGATATACAACCTCGTGCTTCCCAAGCTTCTACCGATAGCTGGCGCGATATTCTCGTCAGTAAAAGCGACGCGGTACTGGTCCACCAGAAAGATATGCAGCTCGAAAGCACACAAACAACTATGCTGCAGGTTATCCTCAGACCGTCCCCTTTCACTGGAGACGACGCTCAGGAGGTTGCTAAGACATACCCTCCAGTAGAGCTGTGGGTGCCTCTGTCAAAGGACGGTTCTTTGGTCGCTGCGGAAGACCTGAGGATTGTCACTGTCGCGGCCGAAAACCACTCTTATTTCTCGCGCCCTGATCGGGTATCTGACATTAGGTTGACGGCCTCGATTGCCACGGACATTCCTGTCTCTGAGCAAGTTATCAAATTCGCACGAAGTTATGGCAAAGTTGATCGACCTATGATGTCGCAACTTGTTCTAGAAATTAACGGATTGCAAGTCCCTTACCTTTATGACAGTCTCTCGGTAAGGACGCAAGTGGACCTTGACTTTAATGGGATGTTGTTCCAGCTTTCAGCAGTTGATGGTGGAACCCTCGAAGGTAGACGTATTGAAGGAAGTCTTGTTTTGCATAGCCCTGAAGGAAAAGACGGTATCCTGGAGAATGAATGTCGCTTATTCGTCAATAATGCCTTGACTATCACTGACCAGCTTTCACAATCTGCATTGGCAACTAGAAACTTAACAGGCATTTGAATATTGCATATAGAGCCTGGACTTGCAGGCATAAAAGTTTTCATATTTACGATTAACGTTATTATAATTTCTAGCGTACACACATACCTGTTATTATTATTGCGGGATAAGCCGTACCGATCTTTGAGCCGGAGGGCCAGATACTTCGACACGCACTTCTTCCACAAGAAGAGTGATAGCAGTTTGAAATGAGGCCCGGTCAATAGTATCCTGATGCGATAGCTCAGAGAATCGCCTGTATAGCTCACGCTCTGGCACCGCTTGTCCTACAGTCTCAAGGATGGAAATAATCTCTTGCATATAGACTTCTTGGAGTTTGCGTTGGGCCGTAGACATGCCAGTCTGTACCAAGTCCATATCAATAAGACCTGTGAGAGGATCCGTGGCATATTCCTTGATAGCGCTACGAACGAGTCGCACCGCTTCAATCACATCAGACTCGAGGACTTCGGTAGATAAGCGAAGTTTGGCACGCGCTTCAGAAAGTCGAATGATACTTTCAAGCTGGCGTGTTGTAGCGGTGATACGCTTCTCAGAAGCTCTTGCATCCTCTCCGAGCTTCCGCATGGCAACGTACTCGCGAACCATCCTGTTCTTAGCAGCGAGAGTAATCTTAGGGTGAACGTTTTGCTTAGCATACGAGACGTACATGGTCAGGAATTCAACAGGAACAATCTCTTCGGCAGCGGCATTGGACGGGCGATCCTCAAGGTACATAGATGTCAAGTGCTCGGCTAATCTCTTGTCGTTCTGGAAGTCGATTTTGTCGATCATGAGGTATACCAAGTCGAACCGACTCAAAAGTGTGGGCGGAAGATCAATATTTTGTGTCACTGACAAACGAGGATTGTACTGCGAATTTATTGGGTTAGCAGAGGCCAAAATTGACGTACGAGCGTTGAGGGTTGTAATGATACCAGCTTTCGCAATACTAACAGTCTGTTGCTCCATAACTTCATGCAGCACCGATCGGGTAGAATCCGACATCTTATCAAACTCATCAATACAGCAGATGCCTCCGTCGCTCAAAACGAGAGCACCACTTTCGAGAACAAGCTGGCGGGATTCGTTGTCTCTCGTGACATATGCTGTTAAACCCACGGCGGAAGAACCTTTGCCTGACGTGTACATGCCACGGGGTGCAATCCGGTGAACGTAACTAAGCATCTGAGACTTGGAAGTGGATGGATCTCCGCAGAGAAGAATATTGATGTCGCCACGATAGCGTGGCGAACCGCTTTTTTCGAATACCTTGTTGGTACCGCCAAAGAGCTGGAGAAGAATACCTTTCTTGACATCATCTTGCTCAAAAATGCTGGGAGCAACCGAACGAGCAAGCAATTCATAAATATCAGGGCGCCGTGACATTCTCTTGATCTCTGCAACGTCGTTGTCGCTAAGAACACGCAACTCTTGAAGGTCCGACTGTTGACTCACTTGCGCCTCGTTCATTTGTGACTCCAAGCTGGTCGAAGTGTCTTGACCCATACGTTTGGTGTCTATCTTTTGAATGTGCACAACATCCACGTAGGTTTTGTACAAGCTCTTAACTGAGCGTTGGACAGGGTTGAGTCTCACCGGCACAGACCTGAAAATACCCGTCACCTGGATGCGATCACCAGCCTTGGAGTAGTCCACAAGCTCATCATAAACAATAATAGATACTTGATGAGGGGTTTGACCATCAGGAATTACGTCCGGTGTTTCTTGTAAACGGATAATTTGCTTGTCATTAAAGTCGCTTCGGTTGTGGATAAGCTGCATAGAGTTGATGGATGAGCAAATTTTGCGCGGGCACTTGGTAGGCTCGACTATGGTACCGCGATCGACGTCCACAACAACGGTGTGGTTGCATACGGCGCAGCGGAAAAATGCTTCCTTCATGTCTGGCAAGATATCATTAGCGCGCAAAGCGAGTCCCTTGATGGTCACAAGTTTGTCGATATCCGAGGGATTGAGTTCACGCAGGCCCACCCGGGCTTCTAGTCCATATGGCCGAACCTTGAAGATTCGGGTTTCGATGCTATCCAGCTCTCTCGAGCTGGCGCCTGCGGCCGGGTCGTTGGAAACAATGCTCACCAGGCAGTCTTTAACAGTTTGGTCCATAATTGGGATCACTTCCTGGGGAAAGTCAATAAGCTGGTAGTAGAGTTTGCGAGAGTGGTTATAGGCAAGCAGATTCCGCGCGTCCAAGTTGAGGTTTGAGGTTCCAAGCGTACGCATCTCTTCCAGCATATTCATATAGAGCGGTACATCACCCTCACCGTGGGGAACTTCAATACCATCAAAGTTGAGACGATCCTTAATAGTGAAGTTTTGTAGAAACTTCCTGAAGCGGTCCATAGTCTCCTGGATCGACACATTGGTACCCCAGATGACGCGGGTCGGTGCGCCACTAAGCTCTGAGTCCAGTTGGGTCGACAACACGTTTGCACTGTTGTCGTCAGAGCCCGCAAATAGCCGTGGGTCCGAGGGAATGTCACCGCGGCGGTTCAGTCGGCGACTGGGAGTGCCGATGTCGGACATCATTGTAGATGACGCGAGCCCCGCGGGGCTGGAAATTTCCGAGTACATCGGGAGGGGCGACGAGCCCGGTAGCGGCGAAGCTGCGCTCCTGACGGCCGCTCCTTCGCGAGACGGCGTGTGCAGAGCGCCCAAGTCGCTTGGCGGGTCGCTCACCATGGCCATGGGGCTGCTCGCCATGGCCATGGGGCTGCTCGGTATCGCAGGAGGACTGCTAGCGGCCGGACTGCTGGGCAGCGCAGGAGGCGACGACGCGGCGGAACTGAGCTCTGGATGTCGGCCCACAAGAACGGGCGAGGACCGGAGATCTTCCTCCTCGGGGTTACTGCCGACAAATACGGGAGGTGAGTTGCCTAGATATTCATCTCCGTCTGCCGGGGGATCGCTACGCAGCGGGGATGTCGCGGGAGGTGACGGACTATCCAGGCCCTCAATTGGAGACGACATGGCGGTTTTGACAAGTGATCGAGAAGATAGACAGTCGGAGTCTGGCCAGGAGACGCGCGGTGTAATTTACCTGCAGGATGCAGGTTGACTAACCGGGGTAGAGTTCAAGGTCAAGAAGGCGCCTGGCGCGTCTACGAGCGTGATGCTCCTAGAAAGCCGTATGAGACGTGAGAGGATGTACACTTCATGTTCATGCTGTGATGGGTTTTATGGTATATTTATCTGTAGATTGTACATACGGACACGCTAGTATCATTTGCCTTCCCTTGGTTGCCTGCGGCCTGAGCCCTTACCCTTAACAACGCGTCTGTTCGTGACGCGTTTCTACGAGAACTTGAAGACGAAAATGTCAAGCCCCTTGGCTCGGTAAGCGTGCTGAATAGTGGACACAACACCTTGAGTGATCTCAGTCCGAGAATTAAAACTATCAAACATCAAAAGGGATACTATTATTAGTCCATATTTGAAATATATAAATATATTGGAGTGACTCTCAGGCAAGCAGCCCATACTGCTGGCGAATATCGCTGTCTACCACCCACTTTTTGTCATCTTTCTCGCCTTCGCGCCTGGCAAATGCCCGCACTGTCGCTAGGATGACGGTCTTCGGAATTTTCGGAAAGTCTTGCTTTAGCAGCTCAACTAAAAACGTTTGATTATAGGCGCTGCCCTGAATCTTGTCGAGAAGGGCGCGTGCCTCTTCCCGTTCGACGTTTTCCAGTATCTTACTGTTGGCGTTGCCTACGGAAGACTCGTTCTTCGCCTCGCTGACATCGCGATCCACCGGAACAGTATTTGTTGCTTTACTCGGCCAGTAGTTTTTTACTGGGTTGATAGGACAGTCCACGAGCACTTCGATTGTGTATTTAGAGAATTCTGGGTTATCACCACCAAAGTTAGTTTCCACCAAGGGAGCCAATGGGCCAACAATAATGTTCTTGGGAGCCACGGCCTCTTCATCAGATGATAGAAACTCGTCCATATCCTCTCCATCGTCCTCTTCTTCGCTGTTTTCTTCATCATTCAGATCTTCACCATCCTCGTCCTCCATGCCAACCCACTCGACATCCGAGTCGTAGTCGTAGTCAACACTGGGTAACAGGCGGCCATTAGGATTCAACGCGAGGTATCTGGCATCTTTATCCGATATTTCAAGGCCCGTTCCAATATAAGGAGGACGCATATTTTCGTGAAACTGCAGATACTTAATGTTCAGCCTGGCGAACACGTCTGGTGCTTGCCTTTCATCTTCGAGATTCGCAATTTTCTCGCAGACTTGGCGTGCTGTCAAGAAGTCTTTAGCTGGACGAAAGGAAAAAGACTTTAGCCACTGCAGCGAATCCTGAGGTGACTCTACCGATGGCCTCGGGTCAAAAATTGTTACTGTGGACTTGATGTGATAGGGCAGAAAGTGTTCGTCGTACTCACTGGCAGGTTCAGCTGGTTCCTTGGTCTGGGGTTGCTGCTTAATGACGAAAAAGTTGTTAATTTTGCGCTGATTGATGTCCTCCTTGGGCCTTTTAGCTTCTCTTTCTGCCTCTCTGGCTAGCCGCTTGGCTTCCTTCTCGGCCTCTTTGAGTTTGCGCTTCTCTTCACGTTCTTCCTCTTTGCGAACACGATCAGCTTCTTTTTCAGCCTCTTTGCGCAGCCTCTCGGCCTCCTTCTCGGCCTCTTTCCGCTCTTTCTCAGCCTCCCGCTCAAGCTCTTTGCGCCTCTTCTCTTCTTCGCGCTCGGCGTCTCTGCGCGCCTTTTCGGCTAAGCGCTCGGCTTCCTTTCTCGACTTTTCTTCGAGCCTTTCTTGTTCTTTGCGCGCTTTTTCGACGGCTCGTTCTGCTTCTTTGCTTGCTTTTTCCGCCCTTCTGACAGCATCCTTCTGTTCACGAGAGGTCATTTGCGGCCCGCTGATAACAGAGCTAGAGCTGGGCGAGGACAGCGGCGTGCCCCTACTGTCTTGGGTGGGTGCGCGTTCCGAAGTAAGGTCGTCTCGTTCACCCAGTACAAGTTTCTTGCTAACCGGCGAGCTGGCATCCTTTTCCAACCTCCGCTTAGCACCTCCCGACGGTGTCTCAGGCGTAGGTGGCTCTAGTTGTGACTCCGCGCCTGTTGACGGCATGATGGGCTCAAGACGGCTGGTGTGCTAAAGAACTGTGCTAAAGAACGTGAGAGCACGGCGCGTGACAGTAACAAGGATGCTGATGCGGTAGTTGGACGCGTCAGCGTGTCGCGCGGCCAATTAGCGGTTAGGGTAAGATCTGGAGTGTTAAGTCACCCGCAGCGGAATTGCACGTCAGGTGCTGCGCCACAGCGAATAAGTTGGTCTTAAATAATAATATATATCAGCAGGTCAATCAGAGTACTTCGTAGCCATATCTAGCAGTCAGGCTCGCGTTAAATGAGTGATCGAGCCAAGTCTGCACAGTCTATGCAGTAGTGTTTAATTGTCCTTGACATTACCTCGTCCAGCTCAGGTAAATGCATTCTAGCTTTCGCACACATATCGATTTCTCCAATCAAAAAGTTGCGCCACTGCTCTAATAACAGCGACTTTTCTTCCGAGTCGAGCGTACGAAGCTCAACCAGCAGCCTATTCCTTCTATAGGCAGCGCTCGTTCTGATCCTATTGATTCTGGCCAAGAGGTCCCTTGACGTCACATCCATAGGGACCGCCTCTAGATCATCTCTCAAAGCAGCCAAACTGCTGATATCATGATATTTTGCAAAGCACAAATTTTTGACTGTACCATTAGTGGGATCAAGCACGTCGAACTCGTCATTTATCAAGTCTCCGCTGGAAATAGCATCCGTGATTTCGCCCGAGTAGATATGGCGCTCAAAGGCGGATCCATGCTGTGGTGATAAGCCAATGCTCTTAGCATACTGCTCCGCCTGACGGGTCTCCCAATATGCAGTCCAATATTGAGCACCCACTCTACCAGATAGCCAAACATTGACCAGGAGGGAGCAGATGAGTACCACCACGATAAGTCCATGGGCCGTGATCATGTGGACCACATTTTCTACGATATTCGGAATCGACGAAAGAACAGTCCACACAGCATTACCCGCCAACAGAAGATAGTAAGAAGAACCTCGAATACGTAGAGTGTCGAAACTCTCTTCTGTCTGGCTTGAACCTTTGAAGTAAGTGCCCTTGACGCGGCCGAACCGTTTCGTAATCTGTGAAACAGAGGGATTGGCAGATAATTCCTTTAGTGCGACGTGAACTCGGCCGAGAATAGCTTCAACACGGTACGTCATTTGTTGAGCAATCATATTTTCTGTCATTCCTTTGGCGAGGTTGACCTCTTTGATCCAAACCGTGGTCTTGTACACACGCAGTTTCGTCTTGCTCCGATTCTTTGATCCACTTAGAATCCACCAAGCGATTGAGTAAAATTGTGATCCTCTAGGAAGCTCGAGAACAGGGCCGCCTTCAATCACGCTGTAAAAGCGGTTCTCTTCCGTGTGGCCAATCTGCTGGGTGAACTCAAGCTTGCCTCTAAGAGCTTCAAAGTGTTTGAACTTATTAGGGTTCGCTACTATCTTGCGCTCAATGGTACGTTTCTTGTAATACCAAGCCAAATCAGTGGTTTTCTCACCAGCAGACCCAAACACGGGAGACCTATCGCCAAAAATCGTGTAATACAAGGCTCGAGGAGACAAGTTAAAAGTCTTCTCAACCAGGGAAACCGTGGAATCATTCATACCCTGAAGCTTATCATCAGTCAACGAAACCCCATGAGGGAGCCGGGAAATGCTGCGCACTAAATATGCCTGAATCCATGCTTTCGCTTGATCGTCAGGTTCTTCACCTCCGAAGTCGGGGTTTGGTAAGTACTCAGGATCCTTCGAACTCAGGGCATGCCCCATTCGGCCCATTCGCGCCAGTCCTTGCATGACCTCTACTTCATAAGTCTCTCCTATGCGCTTTAGCTGTGCCAATACATCTTTGAAGTTCGAAGGGTAGCCTGCTCGACAATTGTCAACCAAAAACTGTAATCTCCGCTGCGCTAGAGAGGCAGCATCAACATAAAGTCGGTAGCTTGTCATGGCATAGGAGCCCTGATGGCGAGATACAAAACGAATATCATCATGATCCTCACCCGGATATGCATCGATGGAGATGATATCCGCTAATTCACCAGAAAGCAGGCCAGCAAGGCCCATCCAGTGAGAGTACACATATATCTTCTGTGGGGTCAGGTAGATACGGGCGGGAACAAACTTTCCCACATTTACTTCAGCAAAGCACCTCAATACCATGACAACCAAATCATCAGGGCTCGACCGTACTGCCTCCCCTTCAAAAAGTGCTCGCATATCAATATCTTGAAACTTCAGCCCGTCCGGGTAAAAGCTAGGGTACTCAGGATGCTGCACGACCTTGAAAGTTGGAACATCAGGGTTTTCAAATGTCGCCCAGTTCACAGAGCCCCAATAATTTCCGGTCAGTGAATTAGGTACTCGACCAGGGCTGAGGATGGAAGCAGCAACAATAGCTTCAAGGGACTTGGAGGTTGCAATGGGCCGGTTTGCCAGCGTATTAGGAGCCAAGGTGTTGATTGAAGTACCGAGTGATGAGGATCCGATAGTCTTGGAAGGTCGGTTGAGGAAATCTAGGAGCTTCTTAAAATAAGCATCAACATCTCTCCGCACGCTCTGAATCTTACCGGGCACGACTGATGGAGCAAAGCTGGAATCTGCCGTTGACGATTTAGCCACGCTTAATTTTGCCGAATCAGTACGACTATGATGGCCATTTGAGGCAACTGTGGAACGCCGCGATAAAGGCAATTCATCGGCGGGCGCGTACTTGAACGTAGGTAGCCACGCAGACCCGGCCTCCTCTTCACGACCAGCGCCAGTTTCGGCCTTTTCAAAATCGTTCAACGCCTTAGAGGATTCAATCACATCCAACCAAGATTGGACATCACTATTTGATTCACCCTGAAGAACGATGGAATGGTCCCCGGTTTGCAGCACAAAGCAGTGACGCCTATCCTCATTTCGTACAGAGGATGCCGTGATGGTGAGCACGCTCAACTTATCGGATTGCTGAACGTAGGTTTTTGACGGCGACTGTACGAGCCATCCGAAAATCCCACCCTTCACGAATACCCAACACCGCTGCCACGTTTCTTTATGTCTATGGCTAGCCATTTTCGTTTTGACAAATAGCCAACCATACATTTCTGTAAGCCCCTTGATGTTGCGTCCTTTCAAAAGCGAGCCGGCATCGTCATAGTCATCTAGGCTGTGCGACGGCGCAGAGCGATCAATTTGTGCCAAGCTTTCTTCCTTTGCCTTGTCAAATTCTGACTTATTGTGAATAAATTGGGTCTCGAGGTCACGCACATATGTGTTGAGGCGATGCATGTCGATGCCAATCTCTAAATCTTTTGTGCTGTGAAAAGTAAAGTTACTCCGAAGCTTGAAGGGACTTGATAAGCCCAGTACAACTAGCTTGTTAGAAGCCACTTCGAGAGTGCTTAGAGCCTCAGAGAGCTCGAGACAGCTCCTGAGGTAATCCTTACGGGCCCTGAACACACGAAAAGCGAAATCACGAGCCTCTTGCGAAGAACTCTTTCGCGAAAGTGCCATGTATTCCGCTAGCAATGTATCGTAGGTCTCTTGGTGGCGTTTCCATTCAGAGCGGCAGTACTCGTACTTGGAGAATGGCCCGTCTGACCACTCAGCAACGAGCTGATTGAGGCTTTGGTCGTGGGTCTTCACCAGAGTGATCACCCGAATCCAGAATGAGTTCAGGCCCTCGGTGTAGCGTTGGAATGCCATGCTGGTATAGTCTTGGTGCAAAATGTTTTCGTTGGCAAATGGTGGAACAAAAAGCGAAATGATACTGTTGATCTGGTCCTTGACCATATCCATATTGCTGCTGAAACTGTGAATACTTTTGAGCAGGTCGCGAACCCACGAGCCCAAGGCGTGGAACTCGCCGTCAATATGCTCGGTCCATGCCCTGAAGGTGGGCGAGTCAAGGGTGGCCTCTTTGAGCGAGACTGTGATCAAGGGCGTCGTGAGCCATGGGATATCCCGCGGTCCAAAGTTTTTTTCATCACGATCGCGGGAATCCGGGTCGTTAACATCCACCGCATCGATGCCTTCGGGCTCACCGCTATTCGTGCTGGTCGCTTGCTTATGCAGGTCGGTCGATCCTTTCCCCATATTGTCCGGAGTGCTGTGGCTTACGGGTGCCGATTCGGGTGTACGAAGCTCGGGAATGGGACCATATTCTGAGTTCTGTACCTTAGTGGCGCGTTTTGGAGCTTGGGCAACAGGGGTGGTAGCACGCTGCTGCAGCAACATGCCATCAATCAATGGGGGGCCGTCTTTACGACCTTCACTCTGTCTGTTCTGGTCGTGCCCATTATCCCCAGGCCATTGCGGAGGTATTTCGCTCGGAGGCGTGTCGCTCCGGTCGCTGGCCAGAGTCTCGGGCTGGTTACCGCCTAGGTCTCGCGACGCCCTCGAAAAGGTGCGCTTGGACAGTGGATCCGCCGCTGGAGCAGATTGGCTAGACGGGCTTTTGGAGATCCCATAGGTATGCGCAGCTTGCGCCGCGCGCGTTTTGAAGATGCCCGGCTCTGGGCTCGAGCGGGCGTCCAGTTCGGGGCCCAAATCTGGGGGAAGATTAGCGAGATTTGGAGCTATTGGTTGGGCTGCTGAGGTCGGCTGGTCCACTGGGCTGTGCTTGGGCAAAACAGCATTGCCAGTGGTGGGGACTCCCGCAGCTGGAGAACTGCCCGCATTGCTCACGGCGCTGGTGCTGGCCTGGCTGGCCGAGGCGGCTGTGGTATCGGCGCTAAGCGTCACCGGCGGATCAAGGCCTTGCTTCTCACTCTTTTTTTTGGAGTTGCGGCTGCTCGATGAAAACAATCGGCTCTTACGCCGTTCGAACATTGGCGAAATCTCAAGCTTATGGACGTGGAGCGCCCAAATCAGTAGCGACGAGCAAGCAAGCGAGCGTTTGGCAACCTACTAGGGCGACAGACGTTAGCTTGATGCAATGCAGGCAGGCGGTTAGGTCCGAGATATCACCAGCGGTGAACGCTGGGACCACCAGGACTGTACCCTTGCGGTCTCAAGAGGGTCTACCTCGCCAAGATCGGGCCGAGTCGAGGGTTAGGACCAGCGCTGTAAAGTAAGAGGGGGGAGAGAGGGGGCCTCAGATCTGGGAAGGGAAGGGGCTCTGGCAAGAGAGATCGCAGCCTCAGGGAAGGGGGCCGCGGAAGATTGAGAGGGTTAGGTGGGGCCGGCCGGTAAGCGCTCGCTGCCGCGCGCATTGGCTGGGGCTCCATGATACCCCCCCTTGCCCAAGCAGCAGCAGCCTTGGACGCGAACTTTCCGCCTGCTCCCCTAAGTTTTCAAGGCTCTGCAGCATATTACGTCACAGAGCGCGCCGATCGGTAGTTCGGGTAACCATGCATCATAACAAATAGACGGATACGGAAGGGGCCAAGGGTGGTTGTTCGAGTGTCCGAGCCAGAGACGCGCCCCGGGCTCGGATGAGGTCAATTATAAGTGAGCATCGGACATATTTTCATTAGTACGAATTAGCGTTCTTTCTCATACTCTGTGCCCCCTCGTGAACTAGCTCCACTTGCCGTGCCCCGGATCTGCCAGCCGAAATACGCCCAGGGTTAATTCAGCTTCGTTCTGCACGCTGCGCTAGCTGGGAGTGCACGCTCAGCTGGGCAGGCGTGTTGTTGTGCGCGTAGCCTGCATAGCGCGACCTTACCGACTCTGCGGCGCGTACCTGGGCAACTAGGGCAGATATCCAGGCACTCTTCAAGGGCAGGGGCGAGTATGTGCTGGAGCTATCACAGAATCAGTTGTCTACGGCCGCGGATCTGAACGTTTGTGGCTAAGCTACGAGGAAATACATCACTGGATACGAAACGTCGCTGGCATTTCTTTTGGTGGCTCAAGCACTGACCACTCTTTTGACCACATTCTGCACCCGACCTCGAACCCTACTGCATGCTCAAGTCCGCCACCATACCGTGAGCCTCGTTCTGGTACGGCTCCTGTAAACAGGATGCAAGGGAGCGTGCAGAGGTTGGCTTATCTGCTGGGAGGCCCTTACCCCTACCTGCCTCCAGGAACCTAAGGGAGCCAAGCATCGAGAAAGCATCCACGAGGGGGAGATGCTGGCAGTAATGCAGTAATCCCGTGAGAAGGGGCCGGGTATTCAACACTTTCCGTGCATATTCGACAATACTGTGGCCTTGGGCAGATTTCTAGTGGGCCCCAAGCGCTTAGGCTCTGAGGTAGCCTTCTGAGCGGTCACCTGTACGGAGCCTGTTGTTAGTCTTGAGTGACGCATGGCTCATGCAGAGCATGCCTAGAATATGCATTCCGGTAACGGCCAAACAGGAGAGAAAGGCCTCGCACGAGTACCCAAGTTATTTTTAATGTTGTGTTATTTATGCTTCAGTACTGATCCTGGGGCCCATTGGCATGGGGCTAAACACTCACTTGTGACTCTACTTCATTCTACGCGGGTGGCGACCACCCAACAAGCCCTAAATCTGACCTCCCCCAGCCTGCTTGTACGCGTAGCCTCGCGCGCAGGACACGTCGCGGGGAATGCAAGGGCGCGGTCGAGGATCGTATGCAATGCTAGAGGCCATGCAGTTCCCGACGGTAGCGGGGGGCCCACATATATAAATAGAGACCCTAATTTATCGTATATCCCTGAACGGCCCAAGGCTAGGCTTGCCTGAATACAAGATGAGCACCGTGACTCTCAGCGCAACTACTGAGCGTACGCCAGCAAGCCCGGTGCAGCCTGGGGACCAAACGCATGATGCCGCCCTTCCCGCACAGGCACGCGAGCGGGAAGAGCCAAAAGAAGGCACCCCAATGACCTCGCTGAGTGCAGCCAAAACGGAAAGGAGTGAAAGCGCATCCGCCATTAGGCATGAGAGCCGGGCCGCCGAAGCTCCCATTGCGCCCAATGTAGACTCATCTGCCACCGCCGTGGCCGGATCGACTCAACCCTTGGCGGACGCACCGGCGGCGGCTTCGGCGGGCGCGTCGACAAGCGCGCCAGCGTCGCCAGCTTCGCAAGCAGCGCCACCATCGCCAACATCGCCAGCTGGCTGGAAGAAGCAGCAGCAGCAGCAGCAGCAGCAGCAGCAGCACACGCCGCTGCGGTGGTCGCCGGCCAAGCGGCCTGTCACAGTCGAGCGCGATTCGCTCCGGCGCCGCGTACTGGGTTCGCCGCTGCGCAACGGCGAGCTGGCGGCCGGCGCAGGCGGAAAGACACTGTCGCTGCGGGCGCTGGCGCCCCCTCCGCCGCTCATTGCGACTGCACCGGCTGCGCGGCTGAAGCGGCCCAACCCGGCGGTGTGTCGCGCGCATGCCGACCAGCTGCGGCTGCGACTCAAAGTGGCCTACTTTAAGGTGAAGACGCACCAGGAGTCGCGCTGCCTTAGCGAACTCAATGTCAACACGCTCTACTGCAAGTAGACGGCGCCCTTGCTGGGGGCGTTAAAAGGATAGCATAGCCGGGAAACACCGCATTATTTAAATAGAAAAGTGACTGACGCATTACGGACTTGTGCACCGAGCGCACGCAGCGTTACTAGGAGTAGCTGAATTCGGCGATCTCACGCAACAGCGCCTGCCGCTTCTCAGAGTCGATGAACAGCGCCATAACCAGGCTCTGCAGTTCCTGAGGCGAAAAGTCCACCAGCATCGAGCTCTTCAACATTACGGTGATTGCGGCCAAGTTGGCGCTCAGCACGTCCGCCAGCCGCTGCAACTTTATCCACGTAGGCACAGCTTCGCTGACCTCGGAGAAGTACGCAGCGAGTCCGCGTAGACCCCGAATTTGCTCACTCAGACCATTGCTCTGTTCCTCGCCTATGTCCTGCATGGAAATGACTTGCTCGGCCAGATGAGCAGTAATCTGCTCGACCAGCTGGCTCAAAATGTGATCGCGCACTTGCGGGCCAGCAATGCTCGCTTCTGAGGCTACCTGACCAACGCGCTGCAGAATATTGCTCGAGAATGTCGACGAAAGCCGGCTTGGATCCACACTCGACAAGTATATTTCCATGTTCTGGGATATATCGGCTATGACCAGCGCCAGCTGGCCAGCTGCAAAGTTCCGCGTCTGCTGCAATGCCTCTGGTGATCCATCTTCGGAGCCCAGCTGAGCCACGAGCTCCATAGTATCGGCATAAAGAGCCATGCGATGGTCACGGTAATGGCCGGGCGCCAGCGCCCGATACAACGAGAGTAGAGCGTCTACCGGCTGCTGGGTTTCGTCCAGCGATTCTTTCAACACCGTAGCAACACGATCCACACTGCGTGTCTCACGCGTGTCGCGGGCACCGTCATGGCCTCGTGGCTCCTGCCGAATGATTGTCTTTATTTGCTTGGGTGAGATCTGCCCGCTCGTCGTCTGCAGTGGAGGCGGATTCTGGACGCCCGATTCCGTTGGACCTTCTTCATCTTCATCGTCAATGCCGTCCCAGCCCCAGCCGTCTGCTTCTCCATCTTCCTCTGCGTCAACTTCTGAACCATCCGAGACTGCTTGAGTTTTCGCAGGGCTGGGTTCTTCAATTCCGTGAAACTCGACTTGAAGAGGACTGTCGAGAATCTTGCGCAGCCGGTCCAGAAAATATGTTTGTTGATGGAGCTGCCATTGGCTGGCAAAGTTGTCCAGCAGATCGCTGAACTCATTTCCATGCATCCACCCGAAGCTCTTAAACACCTCTTCCAGCCCTTGAACACCTCTCAAGTCGTTCTCAAAGTCATCGAGCTGCGCTGGGTCGCGCGGGAACAGCGATGGTATACTTTTGCGCACCAAATTGTCTACGAGAGAGTTTCCAAATCGCCGCGTTACCTTCTCAAGCAGATCGGGGTGGCTTTCAAGCAGCGAAGACATAGCCAGCACAAAGGATTGGGCAACGTCGATGAGGACATCGAGCGAGGAGACGCGACCATAGATAAGAGTAATCGTGCCAGGGTTCTCATCATCAACTTGCGACACTTTCAAATCAACTATCGCCGTTACGGCCTTGCGAATGCTGCCCAAAAATGTTTCAAGCAGGCCAGTCTTGTCCCGGCCCACGATGGCCAGCACATCCTCGTCGTCACCAGGCTTGACAAAGATCTCATGCTTGTCCGGCAGTTCCCGGGAGCTGAAGCGGTCTGAAAACGACGCGACGGCTTTGCTGGTAAGCTCGCTGCGTAGCTTCGTGAGCTTGGTTGCCAGTTCACCCGTGATTAGCGCGGAGGAATGGGCAGAGCTGAACGTGTCAATCTGACCAGACAGTGCGTCCAAAGCCGCAAATCCAAGGGAGAATTTGGATTGAGCCGCAAGCGCCTCTATTTCGGTAAGCGCCGAATTAAGTTTCCACAGCTGGTCCACAGCAAGCGCGCGGGCGTCTACATCCCGTGCTTCTGAATCCGCCTCGGGGCTAGGTTGCTCGGGCTCCACAACAGCATTTAGCCGGATGAATTCTTTCTGATCGGCGATCTGGGCGTCTATCTGCTGTATTAAGGTGCTGAATTCCGATTCATCGGCTAAGAGCGCCGTCACGTCGCCTTCCTGGAGCACCGTTTCGAGCTGGCTCATGTCTCTAGCGAACGGGTGTGTTTGCCTAGTGTGTGCGTAGAGATGTTGTCCGTAATCCTCCCAGTCTGGCTTACCATGCCATACCCGCAAATGAGAGAATTCATATCACTGTCAGTCTCGACGCATGTCGGCATTTCATCTAATACGTATACGATATAGGCTTAATCCTTTTTGAAGGGTACTTTGAATGGCTTGCTGAGCGTGGCAGCAGAGCTTGCAGCAGCTGGGTGAGAATATGGGGAAGTAAGCATGGGGGCTCTCCTGGGCGTTACAGCTTTGAGAGCACTTACTGGCACGGGGTTTGGAGCGAGCTCTATCAAACGCTCTTCCTTAGTTTTAAAATCAAAAAGCGCGGCACTGGTCTTGCGTTGGGCCTTTTGTGCTGGACGGGCAGCATGCGACCTTGAAGTGTTAGCAATTGATCTCGTCGACGCTACTGGCGTGGTGAATCCCAGGGGACGGTGAGAGGTAGCGGTTTCGGGTATTGTCAGCTCCCGTCCTAAAAAGTCACTAGCTATTGCAAGATCGTGTTCAAATTCGGAAGCGGTCTGAAGATGTGTGCGGGGGATAAGTGAGGACTTCTGGCCATAGTAAGATAGGGATAAATAAAGTCTCGCACGCGTAACAGCAACGAATAAAAGCCGTCGCTCTTCATCCAAGTTCTGCCCAGTCTTTCCAGTATCTTCGTCTCCATCCTCATCCCCTAATAGGAGATTGTGTCCGGATTCACCACACCCAAGGAGGAATACAAATGGCCACTCGAGTCCCTTAGCAGAATGGATGGTGGATATTGACACGGCGTCGTCATTGTCCTGATGGGGCTCCGCACTTAGCGCCCACTTAGCTACAAAGTCTTTGACAAAGGAGCCTTCATCGTCATCATCTGACTCGTGTACGAAGCTGCCAGTACTCTCTCGTACCATTTGTATTACTTCGAGATCAGCAAGATATGCCAAGCGCTCGGACGCGGGCAGCTTGTCTATGTTCTGCCGTTCCCCCAACAAAAATTTGGCCAGCACGTCAATTGCTGCAGCAAGTCCAGCTGGAGTACCGAGTTGCGCCTTGATTCGGGCCTCATTTATGTTGCCCAAATAGTGAGCTAATGCCATTCTACGCTGGCCAACAACTTTCGAGTTTAATCTGCCATAAAGATCGTCCATGCTCTTTAAGTCAGTCGCAAGCAGTTTATCAATGGTTGCTGTACCTACGCCTGGTACGCAATTCATCAGGGACCTCTTGAAGGCCAAAATGTCACTACCAGATACCATGACGCGGAGGCAGTCTATTAGGTTGCGAAACGCCTTCCGCTGAGAAATAGCACTACCACCGAGAGCGCGGACTTTGATGCCTAGCTCTCCAAGCTTACGTTGAAGAGCTCGCGTATTGAAAGACGTCCGAGAGAGGACAGCGATCTCTTTGGGCGACACCCCTGCCTCAATCAGGTGGTTTATTTGGGCCGATACCTTTTCGGCCTCTTGGTATTCGTTGGCAAAATGCAGTAGCTGAGGTTTGGTATCGAATTCTATAGTCGACTTTAACAGCCTCTTACCGGCGTATCGGGTTTCTGACTGTTCAACAATACTACTTGCCAAGGCTAGAATACCGCTCGTGGAGCGATAGTTGATGCCCAGGGCCATTGCCAGCGACTCGCCATTTGCGAGCTTGGCGAAGTTCTTTGGTTCCGCATTGCGGAAAGAGTAAATGCTTTGATCTGGGTCTCCTACCACTGTCAGGTTCTGACAGTCTTTTGCCAGCGCCTCGGCGATCTCTAGTTGAATCTGAGACGTGTCCTGAAACTCGTCAATAAGCACGGCCCGGACAAAGGAAACCACTTTGGGCCGTACCTTGAGCAGCTCGCGGAAACGGACCAGCAGATCGTCAAAGTCGAGCAGACCGTGTTTGGCGAGCGCGTGATTGTAGGCGTGAAATAGAGTGCAAAACGTGGGGTCCGGACTGGACGCGGGCGCTAGTTGGCGACACTTGTAGGAAGAGATTCTCGACAAAAGTTTCTTAGGCGAACTCTGATTTTCGCTACCCCTCGTCAGCTCTTTCAAAAGTTGTCGCTGGTCCGCCTCCGAAGCAATCGCGAAGCGATGGCCAGCCCGTTTGAGCATCCGATAAGCGATAGAGTGGAAGGTGCCCACCAGCATCATGTCTACTGGTATCCCGCTGATGGCGAGTGCTTCCTGGACGCGCTCACGGATTTCGCGGGCGGCCGCATTGGTGAATGTCATAACGACCATGCTGTCCGGCGAAACCCCCGAACACAAGATATGCACGATTCTTCCAACCAATGTGGTGGTTTTGCCCGTGCCTGGGCCGGCCACAATCTGAACAATTTTCTGCGGCGCCTTAACAGCCGCCTTCTGTTGCTCATTCATGTGTGACCAGAAACCTCAGCCCACCGGCGGCTGCGCCTGGAATCGCTACAGTGAGGCTCGTGCTCCTACGCCGGCCGTGGAGATCGGTGGCGCTGAGTACCAATTATTCCCAGCCCGGCATGCGTGTGAGCTCGGTTCGAAGGGGACGCGTGCTGGGAGTGCGGCGTAGTAATTAACCTGCAGCCGCGTTTCACGTTCTGTTTAGCCGACTGACGCGTACTAGAAAGAATGTCTGGCAAAGGCGACGACTTGGGCCTCGTAACATTTGCGCGCTCGGGCAAATCGGATTCAACAACAGTACGTTTGCTTGAGCGTGCAGACGACTATGTTGCCGTGGGCGACGATGCCACTCGCGTGGCTCAGATTGTCTACAAGACGACGTCGGCGCTCAAGAAAATAGGCGACTCGGTGCCGCTTATTACTCTAAACGCGTCGCTACTTTCGAATTTCTTGAAAACCGCGCTTCAAAACCTGGGTCTCCGGATTGAGATCTACGGGTCGCCGCCCGGCTCGCGCAGCTCGTGGCAGCTGAAAAAGCACGCGTCTCCAGGTAACCTCGAGGCCGTGGAAGACTTGCTGAGCTCCGGATATGATCAGAAGCCCGTTATTGTGGCCATGAAAGTTGTGGCCAGTGCCGGGTCCAACCGCCGTGTTGGTGTTTCCTTTCTCGACTCAGGCTCCCGGCTGCTTGGTCTGGCAGAGTTCGAAGACAACGACCTGTTCTCGAATTTTGAGTCGCTCGTGATCCAATTGGGTGCCAAGGAAGCAATTGTTGCTGATGACGCGAACATCGACTCGAAAAAGATCCAGGCTCTGATGGAACGTCTAGATGTGCTCGTGACCCTGCGCAAATCTAGCCAGCTGTCCTCGAAAGATGTGGATCAAGATCTGGAGCGACTTACTGGCAAAACACATCTCGACCTTAACCAACAGCTAAATATGACTCTTGCAGTGGGTGCTGCTGGCGCGATCATTCGCTATTTGGGTCTAATGGCGCACACGGGTGACTATGGGCATTACGAGCTGATCACTCATGACCTGTCTCAGTACATGCGCCTGGACGCGTCAGCTATCAAAGCTTTAAATATAATGCCGAGCGCTCGCGATTCGGCTAAGACTATGTCTTTATTTGGGTTGCTTAACCAGTGTAAAACGGTCGCCGGGTCGCGTATGCTTGGCCAGTGGCTCAAGCAGCCACTTATGGATCTTGGTGCCATTACCGCTCGCCACGATCTTGTTGAGGCCCTTATTGGTCATGGAATCACGCGCCAAGAGCTCAAAGAACATTTCCACGTTGTGCCAGACTTAGCCAAAATCGCCCGCAAGTTTCATAAAGGTCAAGCCAAGCTAGAGGACGTTGTAAGGCTGTATCAGCTGGTAATTCGCCTGCCTGATTTTATCTCCAGTCTGCAAGGGATGCATGATGCTCAGCAGGCAGTATCACAGACCTATTTGGTTCCGCTTAACCACGCGAACAATGAGCTTGCGAAACTAGCTGAGATGGTAGAAACCACAGTCGACCTTTCCGCCATTGACAACAACGAGTATGTCGTTAAAGCAGACTTTGACGACCGCCTGATGAAAATCAAAACCAGGAAAGAGACCCTGCGTAATGAAATTTCGCAGGTGCACCTCGACGCCTCCGACGTACTTGGGCAGGAGCCCGACAAGAAACTCAAGCTTGAAGAGCATCATGTGTTTGGTTGGGTGTTTCGCCTTACACGCACCGATGCCGGCTGTCTGCGGAACCATATGGGGTTCTCGGAGCTCTCTACACAAAAGGCTGGCGTTTATTTCACTAATCGCGAGCTGAGGAAACGCAATGAGGAATTTGGAGACTTGGAAGCGCAGTATCGGAAAGCTCAGAGCGCCCTTGTCAAAGAAGTCGTGGATATCTCGTCAACCTATACCCCTGTGCTAGGCCCGCTTGGTGAAACACTAGCTCATCTTGACGTCATTCTGAGCTTTGCTGAGGCCTCCACCTTTGCCAAGGTGCCGTATGTACGGCCACATATGCACGCCAGACACACCGGCAACATTGTGCTCAAGCAGGCACGTCATCCCTGCATGGAGGCTCAGGATGATATCGTATTTATTCCCAACGACGTGTCGTTAGTTCGTGGCGAGTCAGAGTTCCTTGTGATTACTGGCCCTAATATGGGCGGTAAGTCTACCTACATTCGACAGATTGGCGTAATCAGCCTGATGGCCCAGGTTGGCTGCTTTGTCCCGTGCGAGGAAGCTGAAATTTCAATCGTTGACTGTGTGCTTGCACGGGTGGGAGCTGGCGATTCCCAATTGAAAGGTATTTCGACCTTCATGGCGGAAATGCTGGAAACCGCATCTATTTTGAAAACAGCTACGAAGGAAAGCTTGATTGTTATCGATGAATTGGGCCGCGGAACCTCCACTTACGATGGGTTCGGCCTCGCGTGGGCGATCTCTCGGCACATAATTGAGAAAATCGGCTGCTTCAGTCTATTTGCTACACACTTCCATGAGCTCACTGCCCTTGCCAATGACTACCCTCAAGCCCAGAACTTGCATGTGGTCGCCAACAGCAGTAATAGTGATGACATCACTCTCCTGTATCAAGTCGCCCCCGGCATAAGTGACAAATCATTTGGTATTCACGTTGCTGAGGTGGTAAACTTTCCGGACAAAGTGGTACGCATGGCAAAGCGTAAGGCGGCTGAGTTAGACGAGCTAGAGGGGGACACGTCCGTGACACCTGAGCAGATCGCCGAAGGCAATGGCTTTTTGAAGAGTCTTTTGAAGAAATGGGTTGGCGAAGCTAATGGAAGGTCATCCCAAGAAGCCGTAAAGGCCCTTCGCGACCTCATTAGCGAGCAGCGTAGCCAGTTTGAGGGGCAGCCATTCCTGAAGCAAATTCTGACCAGTTTATAGGGTCTAGGAACACATTTCAGCTCTACACGGTATTATATGGGCGACAGTGCGGAGCACCGCATGAGAAACCCCTGGGTGTGATTTTCAAGGTGTTCGGCGAGAGGACACATGTTACGGTTCGCCGTTAGCGCGCGCGGAGATCGGCAGTAACGGCGACGCAACAGCTCTGCGCGCCGCATCACACAACACATTGAGCGCATGGACCGCATGGGCTGCATGGGCCTCGAACCCTAGCCACTTCAAGTTATCCCCGCAAGCCCCAACGGCGAGGTGGCCTGGGAGCCTTGGCAACAAGCAGTCAGCCTGAGGCTTTGCCAGCTGCCTGCCATGAGAAGCGGAATGGCTGCGGTGAACAAGTTATTTCAAAGTTTTGGGGCCTGATGGATCCGAGGACTATTATGCATCACGGGCCCGATGCTGCCCGAGCTCGATCGCGTCCGTGGACGTCGTCTACACAGGAGGTCCGTCGACCTGAAACAGGCGAGGTCACAGGGTGGCTGGGGGTAGACCCCAGGGTGTCGGTTTCAGCCATTGTAACGGCTTTTTGCTCAATGTAGGAGTAGAAGACTCACTGAGCGGGATTTGTTTTCGTTGGGTGTGTGCTAGCATTAATTGGGTTATATTGTTACGTTACGTTTTGTTTTGTTTTGGTTCTTTTTTTTTTTGAGTTGAGGGTCAAATAAACTGTCTGGATACTCACTCCGTAGCGCAAGACAGACACAGGCTTATCCAAAACTAAGCCAGTTTTCAAAGAAAACCAAGCCCAAGCTCGTGCGTCAATTAAGTTCTACTGGTAGCATCAAACTCGTGCTGTTCGCTCAAGTTTAATTATATGACGTACAGCTCTGTACTAGTTTTGAGCTGCACTTCTGCGCCCTAAAACGCCTTTTGGGGGCGCGCGTAGCAGCGTGGCAGGCCGCCATGCATGCATGGTCCGTGACTAAGTGCAGCCAGTGCGGTAAGGAGCCAGGTCAGTTGTGCAGCAAGCGGCGCCCTACCTGGTCAACTCGTTGGTGGGTGGCTCCGGGCCTGTGTACACCTAGCATCAGATTGGGCAGTATTGCAGACTTGTCCCAGAAATTACCTGGCAATACCAGCAAACCTTCTGGGAGTGGCCCAGTGATCAGATAGCTAGGCTTGCAGCGCGACCTCCCCCTGCAGGGCCTGCTAATCGTCCCCCGGGCAATGGGCCCACCAGCACGCATGCTCACCGCAGGCAGCCAGAACGCGTGCATGCACCCTATGTTGCTGCCCTGCATCGAGAAGCAGGTCATCCTGCCTTGGCGACTGCGGCAAGGGAAAGCGGGACCTCCACAGCGTCCTGCCAACCTGTACAGGAGGAACAACTGCAGTCTCCTTTTTAACTGCTAGTCGGTCGTTGCATCGTTCCACGAAACTAAGAGCAGTGTCAGACGTCGGTTTGAACGCCCTTTTTCGAAAATACCCTGGTTAGAATAGTTTCGACGAGCCCTTTTTACCAGCCTTGAGGTTTGCGACGGCTATTTCCGGTTGCTTTCTAAATTGCCTGTTGCGCCAGCCAATTTGTCTGCTCGCCAACCAGAAAAACTGCTCCGCTTTGAACGGTTATAGGCAAACCAATCCGTGCACATTTTCTTGCCCTTCAAACTCTGTTAACAACCGGCTCCCAAGCTCAGGGGCTCCACTTGATCCCGCCTAATAATAGCATGAACGACGAGCATATGCATATCCACTATAATTCGGGGCCAAGCCGCCAGGAACAACAGGCTGGGCATTCAAACCCAATGCTGGGCCAGCCTACTCACTTCAATCCGGTTTTTAATGGCGTACCTGGCTCGACTACCCCAGCCGGTGCTGGCTCCAACGCGAGCTTGCCACGGCCTCCGTTCCTCAAGACAAGCGATTCCCCGGGAACAATGTCCCCGCTCGAGCCGCAAGAACGGTTTGGCGCGCATGTGCCCAGTGATCAGCAGCGTAACCTCTCTTCAGCTAGCATTGCTAGCATTCCCGGTCCTCCACATACGCCGGTGAACCAGATGCCTCCGACCCCCGGCTACGCGTTGCACAGATTGGGCAGTGTCTCTAGCGTTTTTTCTACAGATGATGAGTTTGATGCTGAACCCCAGTTCCCGTGGTCTGATGTGCAGGACGTATTCCTCCGGGCAACACTTGACGCGTACGCCAGCGATCCGACGACAGCACCGTTTTCGGGCCGATTCCCGCCCTCGGGCGTGGTACAGCAAGTAGCTAAAACGGCCATGAAGCAGGCAAAACAGCAAAATATCCATTTCCCTCACAAAATCGGCTCTGTCCGAAAACGGCTACTGATTATTTGCAGCCGCAACGATCCCGAGGACTCGGAAGACTCCCAACAGCTGCCCGAGGGCCATATGATGCCCACCACTGCTGGCGCGGGCGCTGGCGTGGCCGCCGACTCGAGATTCAGCGAAGATGCCGAAATGGCGGATGAGTTCGACTTTGCGGAGACCTATCCTGAGGACCGTCTTCCCTCAGGCGTCGCCTCGAGTTTTGCGACGCGCAGCTCTGGGCGCGGCGGAATTGTCCCGGTACAGATCTCTACTACTGGCCTTGGAAAGCCTCCATGGGCGTCTGATAACATCCCCTTGGCCTCACCATTCCGGGAAGGTTTCGACCGAAACCAAACGCCACATACACCCGAAATCTCCGAAGACATGACCGAGGACCAGATTGACGACATTGTGAACATTGTGGCCAAGCGAAAACGCGACAGCTTGCGAATGAAGCGTGGCCTGAAATGAATAGTAGGCGTACAAATCTTATTTAATTTTTCTATAACAGGAACGGTAGTTGCATTTTGCTTCCGAGCTTGGAGAGCCAGGAAGACTACAAATCCACTTGCAGACTACACTGGATACGAATATGCACTACTCTGGCAGCGCGGTTAGATAGGACGAGACGGAAAAAAAAAAATTTGCGATCTCTGTGGATTGAACACAGGACCTCCAGCTTACTCGACTGAAGTGGACTTCAGTCTGGCGCTCTCCCAACTGAGCTAAGACCGCCTTCACGGTTTGCCTGGAAACGCATGACACATGAGGCGAACATTTTACTGCCTCGTTCCCTCCCCAATCGTAGTTCTGGTGAATTTTCAAGCAATCACCGCTTCTATATTGTCTCGTAGGGGCTCACAGTTTTTTGCACAATAAACTCGTAGTACATATCTTGAAACTGTGAACCCTCCAGAAACTGTAATTCAACAGAGATATTCAGTGTTGTCAAGGTGGCCGCGGCACCATCAATTGCTTATATAATCTCATCTTGCTTCTAGTCACTGTGAAGTGAATAATACTCTTGGCGTTATCCCTCGTCTCCATGAGTATTACCTCTCAGGAGGTAAACTATCTCATATGGAGATACTTACAAGAAGAGGGACTTGAACTCTCGAGCCTTGCTCTAGAAGAGGAGGTGCGGGCTAGCCAATACGAACAAATGACCGCGACGAAGACCAAAAGGCCAGATTTAGTTCAGTTGCTGCTCAAAGGAAGGCAGTTGACAGATCTCGAGCAACAGTACATGCAGCAGGCTTCCGAGGGCACCCTCCAAGAAAGCTCGTCTTTTCGTTCTGCCACTAATGGCGACAAGAGTAATGCCAACGAGCGTGAGGCTTCTGTCGCCGTGTCGCCAAAGGGCCACTCTCCTGGGGCCGAGGACGCCGCAGACGCAGACCAAATGGACACGCAAGAGGAGTCTATCGCTCTCAGTGACCGCCCGAAAACTTCGTGGTCCCTTGCCCCTTCAACATGCGTCAAGGTGCATGCCGGCGTTATCGCGCTGGGCACGCTCAGGAAGGACACGGAACTAATCAAGGAAGATGGCCAAGTTGTATCTCTGCGTTATTCGATTGAGAATGATGATGCAGAAGTGACTGCTCTTGCCTGGAACCCGTCTGGCTCACTTTTGGCGGTTGGGTCCTACCTGGGTAACATTCGCATCTGGGGTCCGGGTGGCACCTTACAGCGTGTGCTTGCCCACCACAAGGCGCCCATCATTTCTCTTGAGTGGAATAGGGACGGATCGTACATGTGCTCATCAGATGCTATCAACGCAACGGCCATATGGGACATGGCCATTGGAGATCTGAAACGATCTACGGAGGCCTCGGCCGAAGAGCCTGGTGCTCTAGTATCTATGGCCTGGATCGATACGAAAACTTATGCCACAGCTCTTGGAACTGCTATTGGTGTACAAAAAGTGAGCGAGCCTGTGCCCCACGTGCGTTTCCGGGGTCACACCCGCTCAGTGAACGCTCTGGTCTTTGACCCGCTGAGCCAGCTCCTGGCCTCAGGAGGTGACGACCACAGTATAAAGATCTGGCATGGTCGGTCTCAGATGCCCATTCGCACACTGACGAAACATACTGGTCCGATCACCCAGCTTCTTTGGGACACACGGCACCTTGGGCAAGCGCTAGACGCTGAAGTTATCGGTTCACGCATCATTTCGGCTTCAGCTGACGGCACGGCTGTGTATTGGGATCTCAACACCTCGCAGCCTCTATGGGTCATCGAGACTGATAATGCCGTAATTCTACTTGAGGTCTCAGCTGACGGATCACTGATCGCCTTGGGATCAGATATTTTGCAGGTATACTCCTTGGGCGGGTCCCTAAAGGAGGCATCTGAGCCTGCAGGTACTACTAAGGGCAAAACAAATGGTCCCGCACTTGTCAAGACTTTCCGACCCCCGGCCGGACTCCAGAGTCTTGCCTGGGATGGTCACAGAATAATAGCGGCCACGCGCGATGGCACCGCGATATTTAATATTGAGCTCTGACCTTCTAGAGCTGGGACACAAGTCTATTGGCCACGCAGCTCGGGGTACCCATAAAATGCTTTTATATATGATATCCTATTATTATGCTCGGGCAACTGCGGGGCACTTAATTAGCGGCAACGGGCGTGGGAGCAGAAGTGGGGATTGAGGACTGACCGCCCTCTTTCTCGCGCAGAGCCTCCTCAGACAGAGCGCGCGACTCTTTGAGTCTTTTGAGCAGAGACAACGCAGCGTCAAGGGGAACCGTCTCACCCTTTGATTGTTTGCTCTTATCGTCACGGTTACGGATGTTGACCGTGCGCGTAGACTCCTCGTCGGCACCAACCACGAAAATATAGTTGTACTGTGCGAGCTGACCCTGGCGGATCTTTTTCTGCAGCGTGTTGGGGCCAATATCGGCGTCAGCATAGAAGCCCTGATCATGGAACAACTGTCTGATCTCCTCAGCATAACCGTTGTACTTCACAGCAACCGGAATAACAAGTACCTGGCGGGGCGACAGCCAGAAGGGCCACTTACCAAAAAAGTGCTCCGTCAAAATACCAATCATGCGCTCGAATGAGCCATAAATAGCACGGTGAATCATGACGGGCCGTTGGTAGCGATTATCCTCGCCTTCGTGAGCAGCCGTCTGATACGTCAGGTCGAACCGGTTCGGCAGCTGGAAGTCCAGCTGGATCGTCGCGCACTGGTGCTCTCGGCGCAGAGCGTCCGAAATCATGATGTCAATCTTAGGGCCGTAAAAGGCACCATCTCCCGGATTGATCTCCCACTTCGCACCAAACTGATTCAAAGCATTCTGCAGCATAACCTCTGCACTGTTCCAGGTTTCAAGCTCACCAAGATACTTTTCTGGGCGCGTAGAGAGCTCCATCTTGAATTCGAAGCCTAACGTGCCGTAAATTGTTTTCATGAACTCAAAGGCACCGCGAATCTCACTTTCGATCTGATCGTGAGCACAGAAAATGTGTGCATCATCCTGTTGGAAGCGACGAACTCGCGTCAGTCCGGAAAGGGCCCCAGAGAACTCGTTGCGGTGAATGACGCCAAAGTCAGCAACTCGCCACGGCAACTCACGGTAGGAACGGTCACGCATCTTGAACATGAGGGCGTGGCCCGGGCAGTTCATCGGCTTGAGACCAAAATGCTCTTTCTCAACGTCAAATGTGAACATATCGTCCTTGTAATTAGCCCAGTGTCCGGATGTCTCCCACAGCTTAGAGTTGTACATATTGGGCGTGATAACTTCCTCAAACCCACGCTTACGATACTCCTGACGCAGGAGCTCCATCATGGCGTTGTAAATACGGGCACCATGGGGTAACCAAAAGGCCGTACCAGGCGACATCTCATGGAACATGAAAAGCTCCTGCTCTTTACCAATGCGGCGGTGATCGCGCAAAGCAGCTTCCTCTAAGAATTTGAGATGCTCTTCCATTTGCTTCTTCTCCGGGAACGAGACACCATAGATACGCTGCAGGGAATCGTTGGTAGCATCGCCTAGAAAATAGGAGGATGAGTTCTTCAGCAGCTTGAAGTTCTTGACACGCCCAGTGTGCGCAACGTGGGGGCCACGGCACAAATCAATTAGATCACCACAGCGATAGACCGTGGATGACGTTCCGTCCGGGATTTTGTCCTTGATCAGAATCTGTTTGTACTTGTTGTACTTGAACAACTCCAAGAGTTGCTCCTTCGTCAAAACGAGCCGCTCAAATTTCTGCTTCTCCTTGACGACCTTTTTTACAGCGGCCTCAACGTCCTTAAATTCTCCGACCTGGACGTGCCGGGCGCCGTCATCGATGCTCATTTCGTAGAAAAACCCATCAGATGTGGGAGGACCAATGCATAGGTGGGCACCATAGTAGAGCTCGCACGCCTCACCTAGAATATGGGCTGACGAATGCCAGAACACCTGGCGGCCAATGTCGGAGTCGAACTCGAAGAACTCGAGCTTAGAGTCCTCCTCGAGCGGGCGGCCCAGGTCCCAGAGCACGCCATTGACGCGGGCCACAACGATCTTGTCAAGATCGAGTGAGCCCTGCTCTTTGGCCAGCTGCATGGGCGTGGACTCCCATGCCGTAGCCTTCAGCTTGTCGCCAGTTTTTACGAACGTCGCCTCGATTTCCACCCGGGGCTTGTTGGCGACCTCATCCTGCTGCTTCTTATAGAGCTTGTCGAAGAGCTCACGACGGTGATCTAAAAACTCGAATTTTGGCTCATTCGGATAGGCCTTTTTCCGCACGGAAAGGTTCTTAACGCCTTGCGCGGCGCTGGCTACTTCAGCGGCCATGCTAGAAAAAAGATGAAGGTTGGTGGGTCCGATGAGTCAGGCGCTGTGAATATCAATGGTCGCAGCTGGAAGCGCAGCGCCTGCCCGCGGCATGCTTGGGAGGCCCGCTCGGATCCGGTCTAGATCAGTCACGTTGGAACCAGTGTGGCCGAGGCGAGCTTGCCTGGCAGCCAGGCAGCAGCGGTACCAACGCTAATCTTATCCAGGCCGCACAAGACACCTGCCGCCAACTGCCGGAGGACAGAGAGCGCCGCTGCAGCGCGGGTTGCAGCATGAAAATGTAGATTCAAAGTACCTTGCATTGGACTAGGCAACCAATATTTATAATAGTAATATATAATCGATGTTGGCCGGCACGCGGGTGCGCGGTTGGGCAGCTAGTACCGCTGCTCCAGCGCCAGGACATCCACTGAGTCGCCGACTCGGACGTGGTAGCCCCAGTCCTTATGGAGCATATCGAGACCGAAAATTGGCGAGTCGTAGTTCTCATCTACTCGCCGATAGACCCTAAGGATGCCCAATGGCTGCTTCGATTTCTCGAACTCTCCCCGCTGGATATTCACTGTCGGGATGGGGCAGCGCGCGCGCCAGCTGGGCACAAACCATGTGTGGCCCGCAATGCTCAGCTTGGACCAGTTGTCTTCCTCGTAGGCATCGTCCGTATCCACAACAATGTTGGGCCTGAAGTTCTCCGCCGTGACCTGAACATCGCTATTCGTCTGGGTTTCGAGGCGATAGTTCAGGTCCTCGAGCGACCTTGTGGTGATCAGGTGTCCCGGAAACTTGTCATGGAAGCCGCTTTCGGCGTACCTATTGAGCTCGGCATTGGCCTCGGGGCTGATCCTGTCGTTGAGCGAGCGCCGCTGCAGCGGTGTGAGCAGTGTTGCGTCGGCGAATTTCGAGTCGGCGCCGAAACTCGACTTCCAGAACTTGCTAAACCCCACTGTCTCCCCAATATTCGCCGCAATCACCTCCTCGCCCCACACATCGACGCTGATTGCCTTCGCGGCGGCTGCCAGTCTCGGGATGGCAGCCAAGTCAATGGAGAGGTGGTTGCCAGTCGGAGTGTGCGTCAACGTGAGCACATCGCCCCTCATGGCAGTGGCCACCAGTTCCATACGCGGCTCGCGGCGCTGGGTCAAAAACAGAAACGCCGCAGGGTCCTTCGTTGGTAGAGCTACCATGAGGCTGCGGTCGTGGCGGAAGCCGTACTCGTCGACCTCGAGCTCTGAGACGGGGATGCCCTTGAGCGACTTGACGGGGTGCAGGTAGAGCTGTGTGATTTTGTAGGTCATTATGGGTGCTGCCGGGATCAAAAGAGCTGCCAGTGGATAGCGGTGGTAAGAAATTAGTGGTATGAGATCAATGGGGTACGATATGAGATCAAGACAGGCCCAAGCAGTGGCTAATGCATCACCACAAATGGCGCATATGAACGGCCTCTGGGGTGCAGCAGCTACTGCAGCTCACGTGGGGGTTGCCCACCCGCGGACTGGCTGGTTAGGGGGGTGTGCGTGAAATCCCAGCCGCGACGTCCTCGGGAATTTTTCATCATGTCAGCGTTCAAAGACCTGGCCCTGGCTACGGTGCAGGACTCAAAGCAGTTCGCCAACGCGTTCTTTTCGGCCCTAGACAGCCGCGCGCAGATGCCGTACATCCACCCGCAGACGTCCGTGGTGTGGAACGGCTCGCCGCTGGCCGGCCCGGATGCCGTGGCCCAAATGATCAAGGCGCTGCCGCCCACCAAGCATGAGATGTTCAGCCTCGACGCACAGCCACTGCCCAACTACACGCCGCAGCGGCCCAAGATGGTGATCCAGACGTCGGGGAGTGCCAAGATGGGCGCGCCGCACCCGGACCAGTTTGCGTATTCGGCGTCGTTTGTCGTTGAGAAGGACGCCGGCTCGCAGACGTTTGTCCTGCAGACCATGAACTACCGGCTTGTGCATCGGCCGCCCAACGCCGAGGTAGTGTACTAAATATTTATTAATGATGTGCTCGCGCCCTCTGATGGCCCGGCGCATTTCTCGGCCATTGCTCGCGCTTTACCCGCATAACTAATCGTAGCCAGCTTGTTTAGTTCCTAGACTCGCCTGTCACTCACCTCTTTGCACCACTGCGTTTCCCCAGCTTGGCAAAACTCCCAGCCGCGAGAGGGGCCCGACCTGTGGTCAGGTCAGACGGCACCGCCTACCCACCATCCTATCATGCACTCGCTGCGCAAGCGCCAGACGGTGTTTGTCGGCAAGCGCGGCGACAAAGCTGGCGGCCCGCCGCCGGCAGCGATGCCGAAAATCACCCAGCCGTTTGCCGCGCGAGGAGAGGGCCACCGCCGCCGGACCTCGCTCCTCAACCCAGCAAGCGCTGCCGGTCACACGCGCAAACGCTCGCCGTCGGGCGCATCTGCCTATGGGCGGCCCACTCATTTGACTGCCACAGTCCCGGAGGATACGTCTGTCGATGCCGTGGTGGAGGCGCAGCCAAGTGATGACAAGACGGGGGACCTCGACCCAGCACTCTTGCACGGTGACGTGGAGCCCAAGTCGTACCTGGCTGCGACATTGACGACCGCATCGCCCGCCGACATTGAGCAGTTTGCGGAAAAGCTGCGCATGCAGGTCGAAGCCATGGCTCGTGACGAGCAGGAGACGATCCGGCGCAACTACGAAACTCTGCTGACGGTCAGCCGCGACATCTCTGATCTGGCGCCGCAAGTGTCGGAGCTGCGCAAGCTCATTGGCGATCTACGCGTGGTCAGTGACGCGCTCAAGCAAGATGCTGAAGCCCAGTTGGCAGGCGCCTCGGGCAGCATGGTCCGTTCGGCCAGCCAACTTTCTATGAACTCGGATGCCGGTGCCGCGGGCGGCGCTGCAAACCGCAACTCGGTGCTAATGCTCAACAACGTTTGGGCGCAGGACCTCATGACTCTGTTTCGGCGTGTCGAAGGCTCCCAAAAGTATTTGCCAGCCATCCCGGGGCGCCATGTTGTGCTGGAAAGCGGGTCTTGGTATGAGCTCAATTCCGTCACATGGCAGCCGACAAAACCCATCACTATCTTTCTGATCAACGACCATCTATTGGTGGCAACGAAGCGTAAAGCGAAGACTCAGAACAGCAACGGTGGTCGCACGCTTACCGTGGACAAATGCTGGCCCTTGACAGAAGTGCTTCTGGATGACCTTAGTAAAGAGAAGTTCGCTGCTGGGGCCGCTATACACATTGAGGCAGCGGCTGGAGGATTCCATGGCATTTACAGTGCCAGTTCTCAGTCTGCTCTCAGATCATTTGTCACCGAGTTTCGCAAGGCCCAAGTGTCTCTCCGCGCTGATGGTGGTCGCGCAGGTGCTGGCGGCGGCACAACTGGTGCAGGAGCTTCTGGTCACATGATGCATAGACGACAGATATCCACAGCGAGTCAGCGATCTCAAACGGACGTTGTCTCCGTCGAAGACCGCCGAGAAGCTCTCAAGGTGGTCGCAGATATAGACCTTGCCATCGCTCACCGCCAATACAAAGACGCCGTCGACATGGTGCTTCGGAATCGTGACATTGAGCTTGTGGCGGGCCAGATAGCCAAACGTGAAGAATCCTTGGTCACGGAACTGCTTGCACTGCTCCGCAATTCACAGCCTCGCAAGGATGCAGTGCGGACAATCGGTCTGCTGGCAAAGCTTGGCAAGGACCATGACGCGCGGTCAACGTTTCTCAGCAGCAGAGTAGAGCTTCTAGACCAGCGGGCGTCGAAGCTGTACTTCCACGGCGATATCGTGCGCTATGTGGCCCAAATGGCCGTTACATACTTCCAGCTCATCAAAGCCACCATCAACATTTACCGGCAGGCCTTCCAAGAGAAAGAAGTGGCCAGCTTGATTGTCGAGTGGACAAAGCACCGTGTGGATGCATATGCTGAGTTCTTCAACCGCCAGCTCTACAAAATCGGTCAAAACACCAGCACATACCAGATGTGCGTCGAGATTTCGAAGCAGGAAAGCAGCCAGCTCCGTGAACTTGGTCTGAATATGGACTTCATGCTGAGCTACGTTTGGGGCGACAATAGGTGACTCGACTGCTCGCAAGAAACACAAACCCATGTGAATGCACCTTATTTATGTATAAATTGAAACAAGAAAATACGGCCTCAAAAATTTCGATGCAACGACGCGATTACTCCAGAGCCTCTGGAATGGGCGGGGGGACTGGGCGCGCAACTGTGAACATCTGACCGTGCTCGTCATAGCGGACCAGCTGGCTGTCATCAACGTCATATATCTCGTCAACGTGCTCCTGCAGATCTTCTACCACCTGGGCAAAAGCTGCTTTAATCTCCCGAGCGTAGACGCTCATTTTTTTGCGGAGCAACGCTTCCCTCAAACTTTGAGCACCGGGGGCGGTCTCTGTCACTCGGACAATTAGCCGACCAATTGAGGCTATCAGATATTCCTCCTCGTAGACCGTGCCCTTCTTTCCGCGGGCGCGCTTACGCTCCTCTCGGCGCCGGTTTTTAGCAGTACGCCGCGATGCACCTGTTTGAGCGGTTCCGCCAGTCTTATCAGTGTATCTCGTCACGTATGAGGCGTTCGTGCTTTCAGTGGCGGCAATCGATACATCGTCCGCAATGTCACCGTTGGCCTCAGCGTATCCAAGCGCGTCCTGGGTGCGCTTTTCCCGGACTTCACGAATACGCCTGACCTGTGATTTTATCTGCGAAATGCAGTCTGCCAGCAGCTCCTGTATCACGCTAAATGACTCTCGTAGCGCGGATTCGAGATGCGATTCAAGCTCGGATGACCGTTTTGATATGAGTACCGCATCGTCAAATTTGAATGCCTTGCAATAGAATTCAATAGCCTGAACAGAATTGTTTAGGTAGTAAGCGTATATTTCAGCAGCGTCACCGAAAAGCTTTTGCTCAACGCATGCATTCGCTAGCGACTCACCTCGTGTTCCATCTAAAGAAAGTGCTCGGCGCCAATTACCGCCCGAAGTGTAGGCCTGCAACGCTCTATCATTCATATCAAGCATCTCAAAGCTTATACCAGCGGCCGCGTAATTGCCTGTTAGCAGTCTCTTCTCCGCCTGAAGACGAAGAATCTCCCGTTCGCGCGATTCGTTGTCTTTGACTAGAGGAAGAGCTATCTCATAAAGTTGATGTCTTTCCACATATTCAAAGAGCTCCTCATCGGCAGTACTGGGATCCTTCGCGAGATTTACAATTGCCTTGGAGTGATTTTTTAAATAGTCGTCAATCATGAACTTTTTCCGCATATCCGATTCCTTTTCCCGGGCTCTCAAAAATGGCAAAAATTCTTTGGGATCTTTTTGTGCCTTCTGAGCCACTTTGAGCGAAAGCTGCAAATTATAAAGTGCCAGAGTCGTGCGGTACAAAAGCTCCGCGTCCGTTAGAAAAACAAGATGAGTTATATCAGCGTCATCATGACAAGCACTAAGAGCACCTTGAAGGTCAGGAGGACTCTTGTAGGCGTAGGCAGAAATGACATTCCGATTGTTTGGTAGCATTGGAATGAGTAGGTCGCAGATTTTATTGACTTTCCCTTCTGCCTTCACCTGCGCTGAATCCGCATCTCCAACGTCCGCTGTTTCCACATACTTTGTCAGTGTTACGTCTTCATCTCGCAAAGCAGACAAAAATTGGTCAACGTAGTCAGGATCAGCAATCTGTTCCAGGAAGCGACCAAAATTGGCTTCCCACTGCCTGGGATCGTAGTCATAGAGAATATTCAGATCGATACGGTGCGTGCGACAGGCAATAAATGCTTCCTTATACTCAAAGTCAGCAATGTACTTTCGAACCTCACCAACAACCATTATCCTAGGGTAAATAGTTTCGATATTTCCTCGCGGAGCCTGCAATACCACGGACATTTTACTGGGAATTGCAGTAACCAGCAGTGAACCCCGTTCGATTTCCCTGTGCTGCTCATTATCTGCACTATCAGCGGGAAAAGCAGGATTTTCAAGATGCATAAACTTCAATGTGCTAATTGTAGTCAGTATCAGGTGCGCATTAGTCTTAATCATTGACGTAATTCCATGAGCCAAAATCTCAGATTCGGGATTCGCCATGATGAACTCGCCTCCCTCTGTCAGTCCAAATATGGCAGGTCCGTTCACCTCAAAATCGGCACATACTCGTCCAAGACTGCCTATTTTTGACGCTTTTCCATGGGAAATTTGATAAATAGTGCCATCAGTCAACTCATAATAACTTTCCTTGAGCAGGTAGACCTTTTTGTGGTCGGGAACTGTAAACGATGAGGAATTTGCAACGGTGGTGATCACATTGTCAATCCCATCATCGATTAAAATAAGTAACTCGCCTTTGGCAGAGTAGGTTATCTGCCTTACAAAGCCACGATCGACATAGTGAGAGTCTCTGAGCTGGAGGCTCCTACCCTCACCTACCCATTCTGCCACCTCAGACGAAGTAGCAACTGCCAACCCGGCATTTTTAGGGCTCACCGCAACACTCACAGCACTGCTCTGGGGAACTGATGAAAAAGATATAGGCGGGGGAATGCTGCATTTTCCAAGCGGTGTCAGCCCAATCTTTCCAGCATCGATAACGGCCACAGATCCCTGGTCGTTTGGCGCAAGAGTCGGGCCGCGAGATATGCCCCACACGAACGAGTGTGTCTCAATAATATCTTCGTAAGATACTAGTAACGTGTAGGTTTTATGGGGGTGCCATGAGACCCAATTAATGTCCTTTCGCGCTGTGTGCGATGTTAGAGTTTGCTTTTTGTACCAATGATAATTTCTGGACACCCATAGTTCAACATGGGTATTAAAGCATACTGCGAGCACCTCTGCATCGGGACTCCACGACAGCCCTAGTGGATTGCTCTCTGCATGTTCTAAAGAGAAGTGGTAACGGCGAAGACCATTGCGCTCAAAAAATACTACTCTCCGAGGTGCGTACTGTACCGAGGCAATTGTCGCACCTGAGGGCCGCCATGCAACTAAATGAGAAAGGTAGTCGACAGGCTCAGAAACACTGGTTAACTCGCCGTTGCGGTTGAAGACCCGAATTACACGGCGGTCGCTCTCGACCGAGCCTACAGCGACAAACTCGCCATCCCCCCGCCAAGAAATCTGAACAGAGTCCTTATCGTCATCATCATTCAGAACTCCTGAATCTACCTTTGAGGGCATTGTCGGATCCCGTAACGCATGAGCGCCCCGGCCTTCGAACTGCGTCTCCCGCTTACCCCAGCCAACGGATACGTGGCGCGAGAGGTTCAGATCTTTCGGAGTCAATTCATGCTCACCCAGAGGTTCAAGAGACCGGCTCATGAACATAACCTTTTGCGGTAAAGCCAAACAAAGAATCTCCTGATCTGGGCTCCAAGCTGCAGACAGGACGGGGGTGTCAAGCGTGCCAACTATAGTGGCACCGCCTGGCGACGCTTCGATGAAATCGCCTGTCTTGGTGGTGATTATAGACGTCTCATCAGCTAGGACCGCCGCAATCTGTCCGGCAGGAAAGCTTGGCCACTCTTGCCAATCGGGGCCCAGATACATTTGCACTTGGTCGTTGTCGTCATCATGGAATGCGGCCAAGAGGTTCCCGTCTGGGTCGAAGACCACATCTGAGGCACCAAGACAACATGGAGACAGATCTCCAGTCTTTATTGACGACCGATGCACAGGAATCAGGTTTCGCATTTGAACAACGAGTCCAAATCTCGGTCAACCCAGAATGACCACTGTTCAGATGTGATCTGTATCTGAAAAAAATTAGATAATCCGGCTAGTGTGGAGCGTGGGCGAGCGTCTGGAGCGTATGGCATGTAGAGAGGAGCCAGGCACCAATGGCTGCAAGCGGACAGCTATGTGCGCTTTCGTTGAAACTACAGGCAGCTCAAACCAATAAAGCTGATCTAAATAAGAGCGAAAAGATCAAACGCGTTGGCGGACCGTAAGATGAGCAGCCGAGCTGAGCTATGCAAGCTCCTGTAACAGCGGACCTGGGTTAGGTCGTTGTAGATGAGAGCGCCAGACATGAACGTATCTCCGCAATGGCACACTTTGTCCAGGCGATTTCCACTCGACGGCCCACAAGTTAGCAGCACATGGAGCTTCAGGCAGGCCCTTAATATCGCATTATATCCCTTAATATCGCATTATATCCCGTAACATGCGCGATCCCTTTCATCACCTCCCAGATAATCCGCATTGGAAACGACACAAACACATGGATCGCACGCGCGGCACAGCGAACGCCCGCGACAGCATTCTTTTAAATTACCTCGGCAGTGCCAATGATTTCGAGCCTGGCCCCCAAAACTTGGAAAATCTCCGCCAGTTACGGCTGTTGGTGGTCGGCGCAGGTGGCCTCGGCTGCGAAATACTGAAAAACCTCGCTCTGCTGGGCTTCAAGCATATTGACGTGATCGACATGGACACTATTGACTTGACGAACTTGAATCGACAGTTCCTGTTCCGGGCAAAGGATATTGGCCAGCCTAAGGCAGAGGTTGCCGCGCGATTTGTGATGAATCGCGTGCAGGATGTCCAGGTCATCCCACACTACAAATCCATACAGGAGATGGATGACGACTTTTACAAGTCTTTTCATATCGTTATTTGCGGGCTCGACAGTGTTGAGGCACGTCGCTGGATCAATGCTAAAGTGGTCAATCTCGTTGACGATTCTGACCCGACTTCATTGCGGCCCCTGATCGATGGCGGCACCGAGGGCCTCCAGGGCCAGACTCGCGTGATATTGCCTACTATCACAGCTTGCTACGAATGCTCGTTAGGAATGCTGCCCAAGCAAGTCATGTATCCTCTCTGCACTATCTCCACAAACCCACGGCTGCCCGAGCACTGCATTGAGTGGGCTAGCGTCATCGCGTGGCCCGCGGAGCACGACCGCTCGGCAGACAACGACAATGTGGCCGATGTCAAGTGGATTTACGAGCGCGCGCTCGATCGTGCCCACAAATATAATATCGAGGGCGTAACGCTAAGCCTCACACAGGGTGTCATCAAGCGGATAATCCCTGCGATAGCTTCCACCAACGCTATCATTGCTAGCTCCTGCTGCACTGAGGCGTTTAAGATTGCCACTAGTGCTGCGCCTTATCTCGACAACTATATGATGTACTCTGGGATCGAGGGTGCCTACACGCATACGTTTGCTCTGTCCAAAAAGGAGGACTGTCCAGTATGTGGCACTGCAGCAGCAGACCTGCGTATAGCCGGCACTGCGCTGTTGGCCGACCTGCTGGAAGAGCTCGAAGAAAACGCAGAGCTCGGCACAAAACACCCGTCGCTGTCGCTTGAGGGAAAGTCTTTGTATATGCAATATCCCGCAGAACTCAAGGAACTGACGCGGCCGAACCTGTCCAAACGGCTGTGTGATCTGTTTGCCAGCGGCACTGAGCTAGCAATCACCGACAAAGCGCTACCTTTCAGCTTGCGTCTCACCGTCAGGTTCGACTAGGTGGGCCTGCATCACTAACTCACCGCTTATGCTTGTTTATTCTATTTTATGTATGCTTTATACTATCTGTGTCTATTGTATTTACATTCAGTTTACATTCAGTTGTCATCCTTCTTGAGTACAAGGTCATTACCGTTAATAATCCCTGTGGAGGCCACGACCACGTTTGCCTGCTTTTCCGCAACCGAGGCCACAGCCCGAATGGCGGCCGTCTCAGCGTAGGTGACGCCGCCGAGAATCATAACAAAGAGAACAGGCTTGTCGTGTCCGGGTGTGTTCCGGAGTAGCACCTTTCGGAGCTTTGATTCTTTGACCAACTCGCGTTTGGGAACGTCGTCAAAGTGCTCACCTAGGAGCCGGAGATCGCCAGCCTGTGCACCAAGCATGATCTGGGTAAGCCGGACTGTGAGCGGAACGTAGCCCGAATATACGTCGCCCAGAGACTCGTCACTGTTGAGCGAAAAGCTTTTGATGATCGAGGTGAACGACGTTTTGTCGCTGCGCGAGTAGAGCAACCCGTGACTCTCCATCTGGTGCAGGGTCTCGATGTGCTCGTAGCCGTGGGCCTGCAAGATTGCGTCGTACAGGCCGTGAAGCTGGCGTTCGCGAATGCCGTGGCGGCAGATGCATATGAGGGATGCCATCCGGAGAACAAGCGCCAGGTCTGCGTCGCGATAGATGAGTTCTTTGAGCTGGCCAATGGCTTCAGTGGTGCCCAGCTCGTTAGCCAGCAGGCTTTGTTGCAGCTCCAGAGCAATGGTAAATTTGGACTGCTTCACCCTGGTCATGAGATCTTCGGCAATGCCCGTATGCACCTTGAGCCCGCGCTGGACTGCCTGCAGTCCGCCAAGCTTGGCAACAAACGATTTGATTTCAGTGACGGTTTTAGCTTCGTGCCGCTGGTCGTACTCGGCCTGCAGTTGGCGCGCAACTGAATTGAGATGCTTGCCCACTACGGCGAAATTGAGGTCGGCGATCTCGGCAAACAGCTCGTCCTCGAACTTGACTTTGGTACCGTCCGGGGCAGTGACCACGCCGCCGGCGCTCACGCCATATTCCTCGTCGACCAGGCCGTAATACGTGAGCTGCGTGAGCAGCGGCGTGACCGGGTCGACATTCCTGTCTATGAGCAACAGGTGGTCGATCTGGTTACCGGCAAAGGCCGAGCCAAAGTGGTAGTCAAAGCCGCCCGAGTCCACCGCGTTTGCCCGCAGGGCGCTACGCGAGCTTATGAGCAGCTCGTGGACGCGCTTTGCGTCGGGTCCAACCCCGGAGATGCGCCCGGCCGCGCCCAACAGGCGCTGCAGATGAACAAGCGCCGCCGTAGCGGCCCACACGGTGTGCTCGGGCAGAGCGTGCTGGTAGCCGCCCTGCGGGAGCATAAGCGAGAGATTGGCGCCGGCGCGGGCAAAGTGCACGGGCCACTCGACAATGCGCATGTCGCCGAGCACGCCGGCATTGGCCAGCGCAAGCTCGGCGCTGGCAGTGCGCTCGGGCACAAGCGCGAGCGTCAGCTGGATATCTGTGGAGCGGGCGAGCTCGGCCCGCGCGTGGCGCGCGACCCAGGCGATCTTGAGCGGGTCGCTGCTGCTCAGGTAGACGACGTTGGTGGCGCCGTCGCTCAGCGGCGCGAGGTCCGGCGCGAGCCACAGCACCGACTGCACGCCGTGCGCGCGCAGGCTGCTGAACGGCGCCGTGGCGGAGACCAGGGCGGACAGCGCGCGGTCGATGACGAGAAGCTTTGCGGCGCCGCCCGCGCCGTCGAGCACGCCTAGCAGCGTGTCGAGCCCGTGCGCGGCCAATTCGGCCAGCATGCCGTGTGCCAGGTCAGAGCGGTTCGAGCGGTTCGAGCGGTTCAAGCGCTTCGAGCGGTCGAGCGGTCGAGCGGTCGAGCAGTCCCAGGGCTTGAAGCTGTCGGAGCGTTCTCCCAGCCGTGACCAGACTGGCCCAGCCAAGGCCCATCCAGAGAGCCGCCGGAGCTACCCGGGCTCCTCACGGCCGCACTAGCTCGGCCAGACGCCACAAAGCGCCAGTCTATTACTATATAGATAGCTAGTTACGGGCGAGCCCGCAGCGGGCCCACCCGACCGAGCCTGCGGGGCAGCGCCTACTCGTCCTGCGGGTGCTCCTTGGCGTAGTTCACGTACCAGGCGTCCCGGGCCTTGACGGCCGGGATGTGGTAGAGGTGCCACCAGAGGTATCCGGAAACAATACCGCCTCCAAGGCCTGCGTTAGTATCGAGCTGCGGAGAAGGGAGGGTTGGTTGAAGCTCGAGCCGCTGCTTGGCCCGGGCCCGCCGGCACTGCGAGGGGGGCGGGGCCGAAACCGAGCGGCAGGCGCCCGCAACGCCATTACTTACCAATCGAAATATCGCGGATGATGCGGCTCCGCAGAGCGCCGACAACGCGCGTGGCAGATGTGTTGGAGACCATTTTCAAGGACAGGATGAAGAAGCGTTTGGGCTCGGCTGACTGGGATATAACTCGGCTGGCCCGCTCGCTCGCTCGCTCGCTCCCAAGCGGGTTGGGAGCCTGGCGCGAGGCCGTGGGGGCTAGCCAGGGCAGCAGGCGGTTTTCTCCCAGGCCTTCTTGGGCTGGGCCGGGGCCGGTGGGAGCCGGCGCGTGTCTGACCAATGGCGCGCCTGCTAACCCAATGGCATCAGCAGCGCTTCCCAACCTTTGCCGGGGGATGGCTCTCAGCTCCCAATCGCCGCCCTTGCCATACGAGCGAGCGAGCCGGCGCCAGCCCCAGCCCAAGCCAGCCAGCTGACCACAAAGCCACGAGCGAACGCACGACTAAGCCGCGGGCCCACGCCGGCTGTTGTCCTCCTACCTAATAACCATGTATCGGAACGTGCTTTCCCAGGTGTCCAAGCGCGGCTTCGCGGCCTCCGCCCGCCGGCTGGGCCACGGGCCCGAGGGCCCCTACTCGAACCTGCCCTTCCGCGTCCACAACCGCAAGTTCGTGCCCTACTGGGTGCTGCACTGGGGCTTTTTTGTCTCGGGCCTGGGCATCCCCTTTGCCCTCACCTACTACTCTCTGCGCAAGTCGGGCAGCCTGGCATGAGCGGCCGCCGCACTGCCACACTGCCCCGGCGGCACAAGGCTTGCGCGTGTCCTGCGCAGCTCTTTGTGCTGAACCGGCCCGGGCGGGGCCGGGGCCGTTTTCGCGTGACCTTGGCTTGACTGCAAAAGCCAGCAAAGCTGGCAAAGCTCGCAAAGCTGCAGGAGCTCTAGCACATCTATAGCGACTATAGCAAACTCCCTCTAATAAATAGCCGCCGGCGCGGTGCAGGCCGGCAATCGGGCTCTTACCGGTCAGCCGCGCCAGCGCGTCTGCCAAAACTCGTCCCCGATAATGTCGCGGTGCAACACCTCCACCTCGGCCTTGGCCCGTTTCTTGGCCTGCCGCTCAAGCTGCCGCGCCGACAGTGCGCCCGTATCTGTCACCCGCGGCTCTTTCCATACCAGCACCGAGCCCTTTCTGTACATCTCCGGCTCGTTATTGTAGTTAATGCCAAACTCGCTGAACAGGATCTCGTTCTTGTCGCTGGCAACCGTGCCACGCAGCCGCTCCTCCGCAGCCCGCGGAGTCTGCCCGCCCTTCGTCACCAGCGTCCAGAACGCCGTGTTGTACAGGTTGTTGATGTGGCAGTCCACCTGCCGCCAGGACAGATAATCCCGCAGCGTCGCGAGCGACGGGTACACCACGGCCCGCCCGTCGAACGTGGGCAGATGCAAAGTGTCGAGTGGCCGCTCCGCGAACGCCGCGGGCCACGCAGCCATGTAGTGGGCCGTGAACGTCGACACGACTGTGCTGACCAGCTTGGCTTCGCGCCGCTCAAACAGCGTCGTGCTCTTGTCAAACACAAACGAGAACTCGTCGCTATCACCGTAGGCCAGCACAATGTCGGCCACGTTCTTAAATACCCCAATCGCCGCTTCGTTCATCACCCCCAGCGCCCGCACGTCGTTCGGTTTGGCAAACTCGTAGTGCTGCGACAGCTGGTGAAACCCCCGGCCGTCGACGCGAACCACAATGTACGTTTCGGGGAGAAGGTGGTTCTCGCGCTCGTACAGTTTCACGTACTCATATTTGGATTTGGCCATGGTCGCCGCAGGCGATAGATAGAATTAAGAAGGGACTACAGAAAAGAAAATAAGGCTGACTCGATGCACACCTTGTGAGCTGGGTGGCCTGGCCTGCAGGTTGGGCCTGAACGTCGCATGCAGGGTCGAGGCAGCCCGCTGCTTAGAAATTTTTTTTTTTATTTCACCGTGGGACTGATCTGCACAAAGCTTCAGCCCATTGTGCACTTGGGCCATTTTTCCCTAATATTTATTCTGGCAACACCAATTTCCACTGGCCAAGTGTAATTCACAATGGTGGTGTCTTTCCATACTTTAGAAAGGGAAGATGGCTACAAAAACCCCCCAGACGAGCAGTCGAAGTACAAACTGCTCCATGAGGCCATCCAGCCGCATGTCGGCTCATTCAATGCTCTTATGGACGGTCCGGACGGTGGCTTGCTCAATGTCGCCATCAAAGACATTGGCAAAAAGGTTGTCTTTGACAGTGCCGATGGCGAGCCGCTCGGAAACAAGCTCACCTTCTGGATAGACAGCGTTAACTGGAGCCGCCCCGCCGTCTCCGCTCGGGATAAGCTGTCAATTGAGCGCCGCATATTCCCCAACGAGACCCGCGAGCGCATGACCTCGTACAAGGGCCGTATGTCGCTTCGGTTTGCCTACCAAGTAAACGGTGGCCCGGTTGAATATGAAACCAGAGAGGTGGGCCAAGTCCCGGTGATGCTGCGTTCAAACCGCTGTCATCTCGAGGGCCTATCGCCCAAGGACTTGGTCCTTCACAAGGAGGAAAGTGAGGAAATGGGTGGCTACTTCATCGTCAACGGCATTGAGAAGCTCATTCGTATGCTCATCGTCCAGCGCCGTAACCACCCTATGGCCATTGTGCGCTCATCGTACCAAAACCGTGGGGCCTCGTACTCCAAGTTTGGTATCCAGATCCGCAGTGTTCGTCCAGACCAGAGCTCGCATACGAATGTTCTGCACTACCTGAATGACGGACAAATCACTTTCCGCTTCTCCTGGCGAAAAAATGAGTACCTTGTGCCTGTGGTGATGATTCTCAAAGCTCTCGGCAATTTTAACGATCGCCAGATTTTTGACGGTGTGCTCGGAACGGAGACAACGAACTCGTTCTTAACAGATCGTTTGGAGCTCATGTTGCGCGGCTACAAAGCTTACAACGCAAACACCGCACACGAGGCGTTGGTGTATCTCGGCGACAAGTTCCGGGTTGTCCTTAACGTCCCAGCAGACATGACTGACGCCGAGGCGGGTCAGGAATTCTTGAATCGTATTGTTCTAGTGCACCTGCCTGGTGATAACAAGGCTAAACAACAACTGATTCTGTTTATGATCCGGAAGCTCTATGCTTTGGTATCTGGCGAAGCCTCCGCTGATAACCCTGACGCTGCGCAGCACCAAGAAATTCTTCTTCCTGGTCTCCTATATGGTATGATTCTTAAGGAGAAATTGGAAGATTATTTGGGGTTCTTCCGCGACACAATCCGCCAAGCCGTAAGCCGCCAGTCTGCCGTTAACTTCACCGACAAGAGGTTTTTCCAGCGCATGTTCTCGCGCATGAACGAAGATATTGGTAAGAAACTACAACATTTTCTGTCTACGGGTAACCTTGTTTCTCCCACGGGCCTTGACCTGCAGCAAGTCTCGGGATTCACAGTAGTAGCTGAGAAGATTAACTTCCACCGTTTCCTGGCCCATTTCCGCATGGTCCATCGAGGCTCGTTCTTTGCAGAACTCAAAACAACCACGGTGAGAAAGCTTCTGCCCGAATCTTGGGGTTTTATGTGCCCTGTGCATACCCCGGATGGTGCACCTTGTGGTCTCTTGAACCATCTGGCCCACAAGTGCCGGGTAATTACCTTCGAACCCGAAACATATAACGACCAAGTGATTTCTAGCTTGAGTGAGCTCGGCGTCACTGGCTCAGCCTCTCTCGTGGCTGGTCCTACCGTATCGGTTGTTCAATTGAACGGTAAAGTGATGGGCTATACTAGCCACAAGCAGGCTAAGATTATTGCTGATACACTACGTTATTGGAAGGTTTCCACGCAAGATAGCAAACGGCCTAAACTTCCGTTATCTTTGGAGATCGGATACGTACCTCCAAGTAATGGCGGCCAGTATCCCGGACTCTATCTGTTCACTGGCCTGGCTCGTATGACTCGGCCCGTCAAGTATTTGCCACTTGGCAAGGAGGATATTGTCGGCCCCTTCGAGCAGCCATACCTAGATATTGCCGTCACGCCCGATGAGATTGAAAATAATGTGCACACGCATGTCGAATATTCGCCGACGAACATTTTTTCGATTCTTGCCAACATGACGCCATTTTCTGACTTCAACCAATCGCCTCGTAACATGTATCAGTGTCAAATGGGCAAGCAGACCATGGGCACTCCAGGCACTGCTCTGGCAGCTCGGTCGGATAACAAGCTTTACCACCTACAAACTGGTCAGTCCCCAGTTGTCCGTGCGGGGCTTTACGATGAATATGGCCTTGATGAGTTCCCTAATGGTACGAATGCTGTCGTTGCGGTCATTTCCTATACAGGCTACGATATGGACGATGCTATGATCTTGAACAAATCAGCTGTTGAGCGCGGCTTTGCTCACGGATCTGTGTACAAAACCGAAATTATAGATTTGAGCCTCAAGAGACGCCGTGGAGACCCCATTACGCAGCACTTCGGTTTCGGTGAGGACACATGGCCTGAAACATGGCGTCAGAAGCTTGATAATGATGGACTGCCAGTCATTGGTAGCTTGTTACAAGAGGGCGATCCTCTCGTGGCCTACTTTGATGATGTCCTTGCTAAGACCAAGATCAAGGCGTACAAGTCTAGTGAACCCGCATATGTACAGGAAGTAAAGCTCCTGAGCGACGACTCAGGTGAAGAGGAATTCCAGAGCCTGAGTGTGAAACTGCGTGTTGACCGTCGGCCGAACATTGGTGATAAGTTCTCGTCACGTCATGGTCAGAAAGGTGTGTGCTCGCAGAAGTGGCCTGCAGTGGATATGCCCTTCAGCGAGAGTGGTATCCAGCCTGATATTATTATCAACCCGCATGCCTTCCCCTCGCGCATGACAATCGGCATGTTTGTCGAGAGTCTGGCCGGCAAGGCCGGCGCTATGCATGGCATTGCCCAAGATAGTACGCCTTTCCAGTTCAGCGAGTCTCAAACTGCTGCTGATTACTTTGGCGAACAACTGCTTGCGGCGGGGTACAACTATCATGGTAACGAGCCCATGTATTCTGGTGTGACAGGTGAAGAGCTTCGCGTGGATATCTATATTGGCGTTGTTTTCTACCAGCGTCTACGGCACATGGTGAACGACAAGTTTCAGGTGCGCTCTACGGGTGGTGTCAACCGTCTAACTATGCAGCCTGTCAAGGGTCGTAAGCGCGGAGGTGGTATCCGCGTGGGTGAGATGGAGCGCGATGCACTCATCGGCCATGGGTCTGCATATTTGTTACAGGATCGGCTTCTCAACAGCTCCGATTATTCCAAGGCTTATGTTTGCCGGCAGTGTGGCTCTCTCCTGTCCACACAAACGACAGTTCCGCGGGTTGGTACCCAGGCAACCATTCGATGCCGGCGGTGCGCATCCAAGGTCAGTGGTTATGTCGAAGATACACAGAATGCCTGGGAAGATGGTCAAGGAAACAAGTTCAAAGGCGGTGATAATGTTACAGAGGTGGCAATTCCCTTCGTCATGCGCTATCTCGATAGTGAACTCGCGGCAATGGGCGTCAAGATGCGCTTCGCAGTCGAGCCTGTGTGAGTCTGGCTGCTCATTCTGCCTTCAAATATACCGAAAAACGATCAAAATAATTTGCATATATCTATTTTAAGCATAACTGCCTAACTTCCTGTGTGGCTCAACTCGTTTGTACTCGGCGCTCACCTGCGGCTCACCGCACGCTTCTTATCTTATCGGAATGAAGCCACCTCAGCACTGCTGCTGCCCTAGCCAGCGTTCCCATGCTGGGAAGGCGGGAAACGCGCCCCGGACAGAGCGTGGGCTGGGCGAACATGGTTTATATCTGTCAGCTTGGTAAGCCTCAGCCCACCGACTCGCGAGGGAAAGCGTCATGACGTCGTCTGCCACGTATAGCAGACTTTCTGTCGAGGAGACGGTCCGGAAACTCCATACATCTCTAGATACCGGACTGGAAACTCAGCAGGAAGCGAGCTATCGTCGCAGCCTCCATGGATCAAATGTTCTGGAGTCGGACGACGACGAAAATCCTTTACTGAAATTCGTCTCCCAGTTCTATGAGGACCCATTAATTTTGATGCTTATCGCATCCGCTGGGGTGTCTCTTTTACTGGGGAACAAAGACGATGCTCTCTCGATTGCTGCTGCCATATTTTTCGTGGTTAGCGTGGGTTTTGTTCAGGAATACAGGTCTGAACAGTCGCTAAAGGCACTAAACAACCTTGTGCCGCCATCAGCACACGTTGTCCGAGGTGGCGAAGCGAAAACCGCTCTGGCCTCCACTCTTGTGCCAGGAGATTTGGTGCGTTTCTCGGTCGGCGATCGAATCCCCGCGGATGTACGGGTGATCAAAGCCAACCACCTGTCCATCGACGAAAGCAGCCTGACAGGAGAAACAACACCTGTTGAAAAGACCTCTGATGACATCTCAAGTCAAAATGGCTCCTACCAATCACTGATCCCTGTCGGTGACAGGCATAACATTGCTCACATGGGTACTCTGGTCATTGGTGGAAATGGCGAGGGACTGGTGGTTGGAATTTCCAAGGATACAGAGTTCGGCAACATCTTTGCCATGATGTCTGAAATCGAAAAGCCGAAAACCCCACTACAAAACTCTATGAACCAGCTGGGAAAGCAGCTCAGTGTTGTCAGCTTGGGTATCATCAGTGCTATCTGTCTTCTAGGACTAATTCAGGGTCGCGCGCTCTTGGACATGTTCCAAATCGGTGTATCACTCGCTGTAGCAGCAATCCCCGAGGGTTTGCCGATCATTGTTACAGTTACTTTGGCCCTCGGTGTGCTCCGCATGGCTCGTAAAAATGCTATTGTGCGACGACTTCCCAGTGTCGAGACCTTGGGCTCGGTAGATGTTGTATGCTCTGATAAAACAGGTACACTGACGCTTAACAGACTCACAATGGCGAGCTTATATACCCCCAGTTCTAACTCGTGGACTGACATTGAGCACCGACATGGATCCCTTCACGCGTCAGTGGCCATGGCCAAGCTGCTTAACACCGGCAACATGTGCAACAGTGCCTCCAAAATGTCTGATGCTTCGGTCAGAGTCAGTGCACATGCCAATACCAAGTCTGGTCAATGGGTAGGGAACCCCGTGGATGTTGCGCTTGTGACGGTATTGGAAACTTTTGGCCTTACAGATGCTCGCGACACGACACAGCGCGTACAAGAGGTCCCCTTTTCTTCGAGCAGAAAGTGGATGGCTGTAATTTCCCAAGATCAGCATGGGAGCAAGACATTTTATATCAAGGGTGCTGCAGAAAAAATCCTTCCGATGTGCACTAAAATGACGTCGGACACAGGAACGGAAGTGCCGCTGAGGGGGTCTCAGGTCAAAGAGGTTGAGGCCCACGCAGACGAACTGGCAGCTAAAGGAATGCGGATCATAGCACTTGCCTACTCTCACGATATCCATGACGTTGACAATCCTCAGGGTCTAGTATTCGCGGGTTTGGCGGCCATGTCAGATCCGCCACGGCCAGGTGTCAAAGAATCAATTCGTCGCTTGCGTGAGGGTGGCGTCAAGATAATCATGATTACGGGAGATAATGCCCTTACTGCTGTGTCTACGGCACGTAAAGTAGGCATTCCTATTCCGGCCGTTGATGACACCTCTCCCTATGTCATGCTGGGGGAGACATTGGATAAGATCACCGTTGAACAACTCTCTGCTTCCATTGACAATGTTTTAGTCTTTGCGCGCACCTCGCCGGAAATGAAGGTCAAAATTGTAAAATCCCTGCAAATGAGGGGCCACATCGTGGGTATGACTGGTGACGGTGTTAATGATGCCCCTGCTTTAAAGCTTGCAGACATCGGTGTGAGCATGGGTGGTGGAACTGATGTCGCCAAAGAAGCCAGTGATATGGTCCTTGTGGATGATGACTTTAGCACAATTCTAGAGGCTATCAAAGAAGGCAAAGCAATCTTCTCCAATATCAAGTCGTTTCTTTCCTTTCAGCTGTCGACATCTGTGGCGGCGCTATCATTGGTGGTTGTGTCCACGTTATTCAAACTACCAAACCCATTGAATGCGATGCAGATTCTCTGGATTAACATCCTTATGGATGGCCCGCCTGCACAGTCTTTGGGTGTCGAGCCTGCTGATCCTGCTGTCATGCTGAAACCTCCGCGATCTCGGAACGATCATGCTCTCACTCCTGCAGTTCTGCGCCGAGTGGGAATTCGCGGAGGTATCATCCTATTAGGCACGCTGTTCGTTTATGTCCGTGAGATGAGTGACAACGTAGTCACAGCACGTGATACCACGATGTCTTTTACGTGCTTTGTATTTTTTGATCTATTCAACGCCCTGGCCAGTCGTTCTGCTACGCGCTCTGTGTTTGAGCTGGGACTCTTCACGAACCAAATGTTCAATTACGCGGTCGGGTTCTCTTTTCTGGGACAGATGGCTGTCGTATACTTGCCCTTGTTTCAGCGCATTTTCCAAACAGAGGCGCTGTCGCTGTGGGATATCGTGTTTCTCCTTATCATTTCAAGCTCAGTTCTGTGGGTGGATGAATACCGCAAGTACACGCGCATCAGGAAAAACTTCACGGACATTGCCGCGGGGTATGTTTGAAACTCTCCACGTGGCCAACATTGTTGTGCTAACAACGTTCGCTTTTGAGCCTTAGCAGATACGGTTCGCGAGCAACTAAAAGAAATCGATGATTTCATTATCATATACAATAATCATAAGCATAATGCGGGCGTCGGGTCCTGGGCCTTGATCACGTCAGAAGCTGCTTTATATACACGATTCATGATAGCAAGGCCTTCGTTTTCTAGGCCCACGCCTTCGACAACAATGAGGTCTGCGCCTGCCAAGTCTGCCTCTCTGAATTTTGTAAACAGGTTGTGGGAAATGTCCTTGCCCGTAGATCCGAGCGGCAAATCCAGCACCTGGACATCATTGTTGTCAAGTATTCCCTGGCCAAAGCTACGAGTGCGCAAGAGGGCCACTTTCTTAACGTTCCGTGTCCGTTGTTTAGCAGCAACGTACTCACCCACCTTGGCCTGTGTCCTGGGCTCAAAGACCGCAACTGTGGCCCGTGGGGAATAGTGCCGATATTTCATCCCCGGAGTCCTTACTTTTTCATCTTTTTGCGCATTGGGGACAGCGATTATGACGTCTTTCCATCCTGGGCCACCGAACTCGCGAATTTGCTCTATGCTGATGCCGCCTGGACGCAGAATCTGTGGCGGCGTGACCAGGCCATCAACAACTGTGGACTCCACACCGACGTCGGCCGCGCCACCGTCAATAATATATGGGATCCTTCCATCAAGATCTTCGAATACGTGCTCAGCAGTTGTAGTACTAGGCCTTGTAGACGCGTTGGCAGACGGAGCGGCCAGTGGTAGGCCGGAAATGTCAATCAACGCCCGGGCCACAGGATGCTCAGGCACTCGCACGCCGAACGTGGACTGCCCGAGCGTGCACACCGACGAAATGGTAGTATTTGGAGGCAGAGGCAACAGAATTGTGAGGGGTCCTGGCCAAAACTTGTCGATTAGGTTGTGATAAATAGGCGGGATCTTTGGTTCTGGGCAATCCTTTAGCAGCGTGGTCTCAAGGTGCTGCCGCGACGCCACATGAATAATAAGCGGATTATCTGCCGGCCGGTTCTTCGCTTTATAAATACTTGACACTGCCTCGTCATTCTGGGCCGAAGCGCCTAGTCCATATACAGTTTCTGTGGGGAAGGCGACGGGTTGATTCTTTTGAAGCGCCTCTGCGGCGATGCGCAAATTTGTGAGGGTTTTGGACGGCGCAATGAAAGCATGCACACCCGCAAATGAGATTTTGAGCGGGTCGACTTTAAGAACGACAGTCATTGCCAAGGAAGCCTGGTAACCTATTACTGGAGTCCTCGTATATTTTAGAATCCAGTGCAGAGTCAAAAGTTCCCAGATATTTTTCAGGTTTAGGGCGGCGGGGTTGCAGATCAGGCAGCAGCCACGCACCGATCAGTCAGGTGTTTGAAGCTAGCGAGTTGGGAGTGAGACACAAGGCTGGGGATATCGTGTCATGCAAGTAGCTGTGTGCATGGAGAAGTCTAGGTACCGCTCATCAATGATCTACATTAATGAGCAACAGCAACATTAATATAATACGGGGAAATGCCATTGCCGCATATATCGTACTCTGGACCGTGGTGCTAGCTCACGAGTTGCTGGCTATCCATCCACCTCTTAATCCGTAGATTAGCACCCACCAACTTGCTAGTTCGTCCAATCTGCCCCTCACCTTGGCACCTTATCGGCTTGACTGCGTTTGTCGGCCGGTCGCAACGTCCATCACGCATGGACACACCCTAGACCACACTGCACATATATGCATGCTCGACAGTGCAAGGGTATCAAAGTGCACCCTCGTTAATACCCTCCGAGCACCTTACTGAATTTACCTTTTGAGCATATCTCCGTGAGCGCCCTTCACAATGCATGAGTAGCCGCATAAACCTTGCCTATCCAAGATCTATTTAACTACCCTGTAGTCCCTGCAGTACAACCCTCCACCGACTAGCAACAGTATTGCCAAACAAATATCCGGTAGTCCTCAAAGGTCTGGCTAACGTAGGGGCAGAATGGTTAACTTTGCTGGCAATCTGCCTAGAATCAGTACTACAAGCTGCCTTTGCTGAGCTTTCAAGGACCGAAGCATGTGAATCTCGGGTTTGATAAGTTCAACAATGGCCTTGTGACGTTTGAAGAAAATGTTAATAGCGCAATGGATTGTCTCAGGTTGGTGACCAATGCGACATCTAAAGTGTTAGTTCAAGTTGGCGGCGATGCGTATGAGAACATATTCGAGGGCCCCGTTGAACAGTATCAGCTGAAACAGGGCAACTTCGAAGATGTTCAAGACACTGTACACGCGCACGTGCCAGGCAATCCGATGCATGACCGGGTGGACATTGAACAATTCAATGAAAAAACATGTAATACCAACCAATTAGACTGCTATAGCATACCTGACGACCACTGCCAATCTTGCGGAGGCAGAGGGAACAAAGGAGCGGTGGTGCGGAATGGTAAAGGTTATGAAGTGAACGTTTATAGGTACTTTCACCACGGCTGCGAAGTTGACAACGGTAAGAATCCGAGTGTGATCTGGTCGGATCAGAATAGCAATTCGGGATGTGTACCAGCAACGGTCAATTCCTGGTTCTGGAAGGTTGGAAATGTTCAGGTGCCGAAGCCAGACTACCCTTCTCCTCCAAACCACAGGGATCTGCTGTTGACGTGCGCCTGGAAAGACAAGGCAGCACCGCCATGGTAAAGCGAAGTTTACTTCAGAGCTTTGGGGTTCTGTATTGACTCTCACACTCTCAGCTGATGTATTGCTGCCGGTCGCTTTCCTCTTAGCTAGCTGATCGGCTACTTTGCAAGCTGCTGGCTGTAATGTCTCAGACATGCATGCCTCTTGATTCCCATATTCCTTTCCTATACAAGTTAGTACTTGCCCCGTAGTATTTCGTTTCCTCTCTTAGTCTCTCTACACGCCTTGAAGTAATACCCGAGAAGTCAGCAGCGGTATTCGGACCATAGGAGGGCGCCGGGCTGCATATTTACATAGGCTGGCTGGTTGGCCAGCCAGCCGCGCGAGGTAAAACAAGGTCCATTAGCCCCGGTTAGTGGCGGCGGCGCTGGCCAACGCCCGTATTCTCGGGCACAGTGAGCCCGCGGAGGCGGGCGAGCACGGCCGGGTCCAGAGCGTAGGTCTTGACAATATCGTCGGCGGCCAGGCCGTCCTGCAGATCCTTGACGATGGCCGTGATGGTCTGGCTGGACAGCACGACTTTGTTGTCGGCTCGCTCGGCGAGCCGCTCGCTCTGGCCCTCAAGCTGGGCGCGGCGGTTGAGTGTGACGCTGAGCTGGTCCGCCGAGGCGGGCTGGAAGCGCTGGCGCGGCTGGTCGCTGAGCTTGGCCTCGCCCAGCTGCTGCAGCCGCTGGGCGACGGACTGCTGCGGCTGTTGGGGGTCCTGGCCGTCCGGGCGCGCGGGCGAGTCCACGTTGCGCTCGGGCACGACTTTAGGCCTTGCTCGGTTCGCGAGCGCGGGGCCCGCGTCTTTCGGCAGGCGGCGGGCCGCTTTGGATCCTGCCTGGCCCATGCTGTGCTGAACAGAGGGATCGGGCCCACGCTGAGCCGATCCAGATTAGCTTAGCAACAGCAGGCGGCGGCGACGCGCTCAGCTCAGCGGGCGCCCACGGCAAGCCCGCAGCACGAGCGCAGGGGCACGCGAGCGCTCGGTGCGATACCCATGAGCAAGCGGGCTGTCACCTGTCTGGAGCCGCTCCCGGGCTGATGGCACACGAAAAGTAAATGTAAAGCAGAAACAGGCTATAAAGAGGACTAGAAACTCCGGCAATCCGCATGGATTTCCTTGAGCAGGCGCGGCGGCAGCGGCTCTGAGCAGAGCGCTTAACTACTATCGCCGGCCTGCTTTGCTATCGATCGGGATGGCCTAGGCTGGCCCAGGCTGGCCAGCGCCTGCCTGGTCTGCCCACCATCCGCCACGTGCAGGCAGGCAGGCGGGCCCCCACCAGGGCAGGGCAGGGCAGGGCAGAAGGCAAGGCAAGGCAAGGCAAGGCAAGGCAAGGCTCCCAATCGCGACGGTTGGGCCCATCTAACCCCGCAGGCCACGAGGTCGACTGCCACCTGATTCGTTCGCCAGCCGCTCAGCACAGATTCGCCCCCCGCACCCGCGTTACTCCGACTTGCCCGCGCGCTTTCCCCCGAACGACTCTAAGCTCGTGCCAGCAACAGCTCTGGAGCCCGTTCAACCAGCTTCGCCCGCCGCTGCGCCCGTATACCTCGATCCGGCCCACAGCTTCTGTGTTCCCCGCCCGTCGCCCCGCAGCCCCGCAGCCCCTGGCGCTCCTTTTGTTCGCTATCGCCGCTTGCTAGGCACGGCCCAGCAATCAAGCACTCACGGAACCGGATTCTCACCGAGACCCGGCGCCCCCTCCACACACGCACGGCCCTCCTCTGCGAGCTGAAGCCCCGGCCATTCCCGCAGACGCAGCAATGAACCAGGAGGAGGTCAACGCCGGCGAGGCGCGCCTCAAGCAGATGTACGGCAACCGCCTACCCACGCGCACGGACTTTCTCAAGAACCAGCTCAAGCAGCGCCGCTACTTCGACTCGGGCGACTACGCCATGTCCAAGGCCGGCAAGCAGCCGGAGATCCCCGACGTCGGCAGCGAGCATCCCACGCCCGAGCGCATCCCGCACCACGAGGCGGAAATGGCCAACACCAAGTACTCGCCCGTCCGCCGCTCGTCGTGCCTGGGGCCGAACCGGCCTTGACACATGCAGCACGCCACTCGCACCGAGTTTGTTTGCTAGCTTGTTTTTTTGCCAATATTATTTAAGTAGTTACATGCAGTACAAAACATCCAGCGTTTGTTTTTTTAATGGAGTCTGTCCCCCCCCCCCCCCGCGGGCTGCCGACAGGCTGGCGCTAGAACAGAAGCAGGTCGTCGTCGTCTGGCTTGGGTGCCGGGGCCGCCGCGGGAGCCGCCGCTGGTGTGGTAGCTGCCGACGCGGAGGCTGCCGGCGTGGAGGTCGTGGACCGGGTAGCGGGCGCCGGGCTCGACTTGGCCGTCTTGGATGTCTCCCACAGGTTGCTGAACGCGTCCGACTTGGGCGCCGGCTTAGGCGCGGTGCCCGAGCTCAGCGCGCCGAGGCTCGGGCCCGCAGAGGCGCCGCCCGCGGACGGGCCGGCCGTGCCAAAGTTGAGTGCGCCTGCCGACGCGCCGGCTGCCGCGGCCGTGCCGTTGCTCGGCGCCGCGAATAGGTCCAGGATGGAGTTGGCCGAGGGCTTGGCCGGCGCTGCCGACGGGCTGGCGCTCTGAAAGTCGTCAAATTCGTCATCGTCATCATTGGCAGCGGGCCTGGACGCGGTGGCGGAAGAGGAAGCCGCAGCGGCCACAGGCTCGTTGCCGAAATCGACAAGGTCTGTCGGAGGGCCGGAGGCCGCCGCGCCGCCGCCGACGGCCGTCTCGCCAGCAGAGTACTCGGCAAACTCGTCGTCATCGTCCTGGTAGCCGCCTGGCGCGGCGGGCGCCGCGCTGCTGCTGCCGGGGCCATCGTAGTTGGACCCATCAAAGCCGCCGCCGTCGCCATACACGCGCTGGCCGTAGCCGCCGCCGCCGTAGCTGATACTGTTGGACGACGAGCCGAAGCCGCCGTAGCGGTCCGGGTTGCCGCTTGAGGTGGAGCCGCGGCCCACGCCGGTGCGCATGTTGACCTGGCGCGACTGCTTGCGCTCGGCCCGGATTTTCTTTTTCGAGTTGAGCAGCGCGACAAGCTCCTCGGCGCGGTTGCGGATGTTCACGCCCTGGTCGCGCGCATGCGAGTCGACGTAGTGGAAGTGGCGCAGCATGTCGATCACGGCGGTGTGCGAGCGGGCGTAGTCGACGACCCGCTCCGAGCCGTTCTTGATGAGGTACTCGAGCAATTGCAGCGCCTTGTAGATCTGGCGCCACTCGGAGGCCGACTTGTCCGTGAAGCGGCGGTAGATGAACGGCATGATCTCGTGGAACTGCTGGTACGAGTGCGTGCCGTCGGCAATCTCCTGCATCAGCGTGGTCGACGCACCCCACGGCTCGTTGTTCGTGGCCTCCCGCACCTTGGCCTCCATGGGCGAGAAGTTGAGCACGGCGTTCTGCGCCTTGCGCACGTACGCCTTGACGTCGTAGACGCTCACGTTCGCGAGCGCGTCGCCGAGCTTGTCCATCGTGGCCTCACAATCTCCCCGATGCGGCCGGCAAGCAGGTATCTGTTGCTTAGTGGCAGGCGGGGGGGGAGGAGAGCTGGGAGAAGCCGGACGCGAGCTGGCCCGCTTAGGCACGGCAGCGACAGCGGCAGCGGCAGCGGGCCAAGCCCAGCCCAGCCCAGCCCAGCCCACAAGCTCTGGAACGTAAACGTGCACAGTGCTACGTAAAGCGGGCTTGGGCAGCCCAAGCCCAGCCCAAGCTAGGCTGGCAGGCGAAACTCAAAGTGTCTCGAAATTAGCCTCACGATGCATGCCGCTTTAGCTAGGAGGTTGATGGCCGAGTTTTAATTGCAGGCTAAGCTTTACATGGGGCGCTGGGTTTCTCTATATTGTGTTGTGTATACTTGACAGAAAAGCCGCCAAGAAACGAGTGTGAACGGGTGTATGTGCGGGTGTGCGAATGTGCGGGTGTGCAGGCTGCGTCACGCAGACGGCTACCGGCGACATCAGAATCGATCGAGGCCACTACACTGGTCACGCAGTCACACTGCCACCACCTCCGCCACGCCCGATCCTCGGGACTGACTGTTGTAAGGGGTCGGCGGCTCTCAAGTACCTGGCCGATTAACGTCCACCTATGTAGCGTAGCCCCCGACTCGAATAAATACATACTACCCCACTTTGCACTGCTGAGGGGCCAGCAATTGGCGATATTTGCTATGGACACGTGCAAGGCTTTGTAACCTGCCTGCCTGCCTGCTGCTGTTGCGCCGGCGCGATGTGCTGGACAGTGGTGATCGATCTGCCGCGAGTGCATATGCTTCCCGCCTTCCCCTACTTTGAGCAGCATTGGTAGGGTCAGGACATAGCCAGATATGGCTAAACAAAGCTTACCAGGGGTAGGACCAGCTGGCCAGGGCCGGGCCCGGGCCGAAATTGGCACTGTGCCTGGAGCCTGGATAGCTGGCAATTAATTGGTGGCATTATTAGCCGGCACCGAGCACGCTGGCGGCGCTGGGCGCGCGCCAACGGCTTTGGTCCAATGGCGCCAATTTGTCAATTTGTAAAAGCTCATCATCCCACTCAACAACAGGGGTGGCCACCGGCTGCCTGGTCAAATTCAGCCAGGGTTTCAGGGCTCGTCCGTATGCAGTAGTAAACCGCAATTTCATGTATGGCCAGCATGGCCCACCTGTGGGCATCCTGTAGGCTTCATGTGGCCTGCTGTAGCTGTAGCCTGTACCCTAGACCGGGTAAGCTTGCGCTCCTGCTCGCACGGAGAGAGTTCCAGAATTTCGATCGGTGAGTAGCGCCGGCTCGGAAGCCTACAATCGGGTCACGGCACGCGGATGTCGGCACGGCCGTTGCCGGCGAGCAGTCGGCTCAAATTTGCTTGCACAATGCGTTGCAGCGCCGACCATTTTCACCCAGCCCGTCGCCGGCGGATGATCTGCCATACCGGGCCCAGTGGCAGGCGCACCAGCTCGAGGGGGGTGGCTCATGCGGACCTTACCCTGAAATTTGCCCAAGCATATATTTAAGATGCAGGATGGCAGCAGCATAAATGTTCAGAACAACTCAGCGTTCAGTTCGCAGTTTCAGTACTAGTTTTGCAAGAATGGGTAAAGACGTTTTCTTCGACGTGAGCATTGGTGGCGCGCCCGCCGGCCGCATCTCCTTCAAGCTGTTTGACGATGTTGTCCCCAAGACGGCCGAGAACTTCCGTGCTCTGGCCACCGGCGAGAAGGGCTTCGGCTACGCCGGCTCGCCCTTCCACCGTGTGATCCCCAGCTTCATGCTGCAGGGCGGCGACTTCACCCGCCGCAACGGCACTGGTGGCAAGTCGATCTACGGCGAGAAGTTCCCTGACGAGAACTTCAAGCTCAAGCACGACCGCCCCTTCCTGCTGTCCATGGCCAATGCCGGCCCCAACACCAACGGTTCGCAGTTCTTCATCACCACTGTGGTGACCAACTGGCTGGACGGCAAGCACGTTGTGTTTGGCGAGGTTACTGACGGCCAGGACCTGGTCAAGAAGATCGAGGCTCAGGGCTCGCAGTCGGGTGCCCCGAAGCAGGAGATCCTGATCACCAAGTCCGGTGAGCTGTAAGCGTGCAGAGGTCCCTGGCTCTTTAGTTTTTTAGCTCCATAGTAAGAATTGGTTGCCGAATTGCGCGCTTGCGTCTACTACGCAATTGGGCCCGCTCTCAGCTCCAGCTCCAGCTCCCGCTCCCTCTCCAGCCCAAGCCCCAGCTTCTGCTCGGGCAGTCACGTGGCTGCCCGAGCACGGGGTCGCTCTGGTTTCCGTAGCGGAGCCAGACCACATAGTAAATTTATTTACGTTTGTGGCCCTCGCCACGTCCTCCCAACGCCGGAGCTTGGACGACGACCGCGCGCGTCAGCCCGGGGCCGTAAACAAATATCGAGCTGCAGCGAGCTCCGTCGAGCTCCCACTCTCGCCGAACGTGTTCCATCACCTGTGGCCGCTGCTTGGTTAGAGCGCGCATCTGTAGATTACCTTAGGTGCCCTGCGCACTCGCGGCAGATGCTGCTGAAGCACGGCAGCAGCGGTGCCAGGCGCGGTCGCGGCAGGGCAAAGACACGGGCCGCGTGCGTCCCGCCCGTCGTGTCGCCGACGCGCGGCGTGCGCCAGATCAGGGACTACGGCCGCCGCATCGCGGACGCCAGCCCCGGCGCCCGTGCGGTCGTCCGGTTCCACCGCGGCGGCGAGCGGCGACGGCTGCCCGGCGTCCTGGCAGCGTCGTGGGCCATTCCCAGCGACCTGGGCGTCGAGGACTTTTTGCTTTTGCACGAGCACGCCGACGTGCGGCTGTCTCAGCTCTCCCAGTCTCAGCTCTCCCAGTCTCAGCTATCCCAGTCTCAGCTATCCCAGTCGCAGCACACGGACACAGACGATGGAAGGCTGTGCTTGGGCAGCCAGGAGCATGGCTGCGGCCCCTTCGGGACGAGCGCCCGGGCCTCCGAAATTACCACGGTTTCCACTGACGTCGTCACCGTACCCGGCGAAATCAGCACCGAAGTAAGCGAGATCAGCGACAGCGAGCCCGAGTGCCTCGTTAGCCTCGTGCTGGAGCCCTCCGTGTGCTTGACCGCCGCACACCAGGTGTCCAGTCCGCTTTGGCCAGATAGCGAGTATTAGCGCTTCATGGCGGCGCTGGCTGGAGTCAGCCCACCAGTCTATCAGTCTGCCAGTCTAACAGTTGATCGGCCCACCAGTCAATCAGACTATCAGCCTATCTGACTGTAACCGCAAGACTGTATTATTTATATCAGGCCCGCGGGCCAGTGCAGCTATCATTTGGCCAACTGGCTGCTGCGATCGCATCTACTCTGACGGCTGCGGCTCCACTACCCATCTGTTGTATCCCGCTCTGTCCCTGATCCGATCTGGCCCTGATCTGAGCCCTGTTACCGCATGTACAGATCTTGGCTGATGGCGGCACATGCAGCAACGCGGTTTTCAGCTCCCTCGCCGGGCCAATGTCCGCTTGTTCTATTCTCTATAGTAGCCTCAAAATAGCACTTTCAGCCTAGGTTCTGAATCTAGCATACCTTGCTCGACTTGCTCTGGACTCGACGGCGTAGGCCGGGCTTCGACACACACATTCCCCCGCATGCCGGCGTGCAGCTTAGTCTGTGGGGAGGTGGTGGCCATCCTCACGTGCCGTGCCGCACTGATATCCCGACTCCCCCATACATATCCCGGCCCAGGTCTTGCCGACCTCTTCTTCCCCTCGTTCATACTTTCGGAGTCCCTGATTTTTGTCCCTGCCTCCGATATTATGTCCGATTCGGAGGTCACGCCGCTGCTGCGGTCGACGTCTCCCAAGCGCAATGCGCACTTTGGCCGCCGTCTCCTCGCGTACACCCTGGTGGGCCTGCTAGCCCTCGCCGTGTACGAGCTCGTGTTCCTTGCGCGCACATCTGTCTCGCGTGACTGGAAGCATCTGCACGGCGCTAGGTTCACTAAGCCCGAGCTGGAGCGCGAACTCGTCCACCGCGTGTCGAACGACTCGATCGCTGAGTGGACAGACCACTACTATTTGTCGGGCCCCCACCTGGCCGGCCAGAACTGGGAGCTCGCCGAGTGGACACGGGCAAAGTTCGAGCAGTACGGCTTTGATTCCCAGATCGAGACGTATAACGTGCTGCTCAATTACCCCGTCGAGCACTCAGTTGCCCTTGTCAATGGCACCCACATCGTCAAAGAGCTGTCGCTCGAGGAAGACGTGCTCGAGGAGGACGCGACCACCGGCGCCAAGGACCGCATTCCCACCTTCCATGGCTACTCTGCGTCCGGCAACGCCACTGGCGAGCTGGTCTACGCAAACTACGGCCGTAAGGAGGACTATGACCGGCTGGTCGCCAAGGGCATCAGTGTCAAAGGCAAGGTCGTCTTGGTGCGCTACGGCCATATCTTTCGCGGCTTGAAGGTCGCATTTGGCGAAGAGCTTGGCGCTGCCGCCGTGCTTATTTACTCTGACCCCGCCGATGATGAGGGTGTCACCGAGAAGAACGGCTACAAGGCCTATCCGAAGGGCCCCGCTCGTAACCCTTCCAGTGTCCAGCGCGGTTCGGTGCAGAATCTTGCTCACGCTCCTGGAGACCCCACAACTCCTGGCTGGGCATCCACCCCGGATGCTCCCCATGACCCGCCCCAAGGTATTCCAGGTATTCCCTCGATTCCCATTTCTTATAGAGACGCTCTACCTCTACTGGAAGCCCTTAACGGTCACGGTCCGGTGTTCAAGGAGTGGAAGGGTGATTTGGATGTGGACTACTCCGTGGGTCCTTCCAAGCTAAAGACCAACGTTTACAGTGAGCAAGACTACGCCATTCGCCCCATTTACAATGTCATTGCCAAACTTGAAGGAGTAGGGGACACCGAAGTTGTTGTCGGCAATCACCGTGACGCCTGGATTCTGGGCGCTGCCGATCCTAACTCTGGGTCTGCGACCCTTCTGGAATTAGGTCGTGTGCTTGGCTCGCTAGTTAAAGACGGCTGGAAGCCCTATCGCAATATTGTGCTTGCTTCCTGGGACGCTGAGGAATACGGCTTGGTCGGGTCCACTGAGTGGGGTCAGGACCACCTCAGCCACCTCAGCCGCCGCGCCCTCGCCTATCTCAACGTCGATGTCGCTTACTCGGGCACTTACTTCAATGCAGCAGCTTCCCCGCTTTTGCACGACATCCTGTACGAATCAGCAAAACTGGCGCCAGCGCCCATTGCCTCGAAGCACGATACGCTATACGACCTATGGCGCAACCAGTCAACTGCTAAGGGTCTTTCCAAGCACCAGAAGCCCTTCATCGAGAGCCTTGGCTCTGGTTCTGATTACACAGTGTTCCAAGATCATGCGGCGATTCCCTCGCTGGACTTTGGGTTCAAAGCTGGGCATGGTTCAGCGGTGTACCACTACCACTCGAACTATGATTCGCTGCATTGGCAGAAAAAGTTTGGCGATACCAGCTTTGAGTACCATGCCTCGCTGACGCAACTGCTAGGTATTCTGGTAGCCAAGTTGTCAGACGATTATCTGATTCCGTTCAGGACATCCGAGTACAGTTCGCTGCTGTCGGATACGATCAATCGCTATGTGGGTGGCCGCGACGATGACGAGCAAGTGGCTGCACTTCTGGAACAAACAGACACGTTTGCGGAAAGCACGCATGAGTATGACAAGCACATTGAGAAGCTCAGAGACGCGCTCTCGCAGGATTTCCCGTGGTATAAATTCCCGCACAAGATCTCGCTATTGCTCAAGGTGAAAGTGGCCAACCTGAAGCTGTTCCTGTTGGAACGCGCCTTCATCCACGAGGAGGGTCTGAACAACCGGCCGTTCTTCAAGCACATTGTGTTTGCCCCGGGCCGCTATACTGGGTACGCTGGACAGCTGCTTCCCGGCCTGGCTGAAGCTATTGAGGATGGCGACCAGGAACTGTTCTACTTCTGGGTCGACAAGATCCGCAAGACCTTGTACGATGTCACCACTACCCTCACGGGCTGAGACGTACAGCTCTGCTTCTTTTATTATTAGCCCCCTGATAGGTGCAAATATAAATATACACGATACACAATACAATTTGATTCTGAACTGATAAAATCATTTGCTATCAGCATCTTTGAGTCGAGGCCCAACCGGGAACGGATGGAGTGAGCGAGCGAGTGAGCAAGCGCGCGTAGCCACGTGACCTCGCGAGCCGCAGGTCATTTGTAAAGCTGCATGCCGTGCCCTTAGTGGCAGGGAGAAACCGCTCGGGTGCGCACCATTGCATGCTGGGGTGATGTGTTATCGTCCGCTCCCAGCCCATTTTATTCCATCCACCGACCAACTCTAGGCTACATTTTTTTATTGTATCATGACTGAAAAGTATCAATTCGGCGTGCAAATGTCCTGCGGCGGATGCTCGGGCGCCGTCGACCGCGCGCTGCAGAAGCTGGACGGTGTCGAGAGCGCCGAGGTGTCTCTGGCTGACCAGACGGCCACCGTCCAGACGTCGACGCTGACGCTGGACCAGGTCCAGGAGTCAATTGGCAAGACAGGCAAGAAAGTCCTGTGGGCCAAGAAGATTGCTTAGTATATTTTCGGCAGCAGTAGCTTGAATTGTTTAGTAGTAGCATTGTTTGCAGCGGGGATGGTTGTTTGTTTAGCTCTATCTTCTAGCTAGCTTGGCATGAACCCCTTGGGCTGTGCCAACGCCAGTCCAATGGCGAAAACCAAAGAAAAAAAAAGCAGCGCGTCGAGAGAGGCACTTATGAGTCGCTGTACTAGTTTGGCCCCAGGTCAATATCCCACACAAAGTCGGTTATGTTGCTGATGATGCGTGGCTCGATCTCGTTACCCCGGCCAGAGGCAATGCGGCAGACCAGCTCGTTCAGCTCGGTGCGGCCAAGGATGTCGACATGTTCTGCGGTCTCTGCACCGCCACGAACGTCAAGAATATCTGGATTATGCCTCATTTCCACAACCTTGACCTCAGCGCCGCCGGGGTTGAACTTTGAGTTCGCCTCTTGCCATCGGTGGCACATTGCATGCGTCAGGAGCGAGATGGTGCCGTCTCCATCACTCATGATAACCGAAAGCTTATTATCATAGTCGATTGTGGCATTCAAAGGTGTCGCAGGGTCCGCACTTGAGTCCTTATAATAGTAGCAACGCTCTGTAGGCTTGCCCACGCCATACAAGCAGTAAACTTTGAGATCTGGTGCTTTGGGCAACGCCGCTTGTAGAGGATTACTCCAGGCTCGAGGATTATTATTGTTCGCTTGCACTTCTTTGCGTGTTGTGGCAAGCCCGAAAGAGTACATTGATTTGGTCCGGTTCACAAAGTACTCCGGCGTGTGATTATAGAGATAGTCCAACGCGGTCTCAACAGTGAGGTTCTGGGCAGAATGTTCGGAGACGCTTTCAGCGAACCGGATAAACTTGCCAAAGCTGTCTCGTTTATTATCGCCCGTGATATCGTCGGGAGCGAAATCGAGGCCGCCCCATACAGCATTACCACCCTTTGGAAGCATGGATGCGACGCCTGGGAAAGTTTGTAGCATATCAGCACGCTCGTGACGAGCAAAGAATTTCTCCAGGCCGTAAACGGCAAGCGCGTTCAGCTGCACCGTGTCACGCATCTCTCCGCTCAAAAGCGCAGTCAAGGCCTTGGGAGTGCCGAGCATGGACCCTGAGATATCCACATATGAATCAATGTACTCGTTCACCCAGTTTGGTCCGCCATTGCCATAGCCGGACGCCTCTGCCCACTTGAAAAAGTAGAATATCACCTGTGAGCCCATGGAATGGCCAACCATCACCACCTTCTCACCCGATTTGTGCTTGGCTTCTTCAATGGTCGACTTCAAGCGGGTGAAAAACGAATCGCGGACCTCGAGATCGCTGTAACCTAGCCGCCAGTCATAAGCCGCGAGGTACAGGTTATTAGTGTCGTATCCCAAGGCAGATAGATTCTCAATGATTTTGTTCCAGATCCAGTAACCCGTAATGAAAAAGTCGGCCGCCTCAAGGCCCTGGGCCGGCCGGACCTTGAAATGGTCCGGATCAAGGCCCGTTTCTTTATCCAGCATGATATGCTGCAGCCAGCATCCCTTGTCAAGCAGCATGGTACGAATCATGTACCATCCGCCCCACATGCGCTTTCGATAATGCGGCTTGCTGGGACACTCGGCGGTGCCGTTGAGTCCCCAGCTCTCCAATGAGGTAGAAATGACGCCGGGAACAAGGACAACAGGGTGCTTGGGCTTGTAGCCCTCACGCTGAAGGTTGAGGCCCACAGCAAACGAGTCACTGAGATTGTCGGGTTCATGAGCGAGTCGCTCTACATCGGACATCACACCGCCAGGCAGCTTTTCTCGGTGAGACAAGATCCATTGCATGGTCGTGTCGGTAAACTGGGCCACCTGTTCTTCATTGGTGGTCAGGTAGGTCGCGCCAATGACCATTCCGACTACGGCGCCGAGCAAAAGCATGAACCGGCGCGACGCCCAAAAGCTGGAGCTTAAATGCCATCTCTTTTTCCGGTGGCGCCTTTTGTGCTCCTGATGCTCATGGCTGGTTGCTCCAATGCTGTTGGTCTCGACCTTGGCATCGACCATGGCGTCGACCTTAGTCGGCCGCTCAGACTGCTTGCTGGCGCGCTTCTTCATCTCGCCGCGGCGGCTTACATTCGCCATCTCGCGAGTCCTAGTTACTGCGCGTGAGGCACGTTTCAGCTATTTGCCGACAAAAGGTCTTTTATTCAGAGCGTCGTACACACCAAGCCAGTTTCGCCCCAGCTGGGACAGACAGGTGGTCGATCACATGCTATGCACCCATGCACCCGACCCCCCCTGGCGAGTTGTATCTCTCGCCGAGCCTTCCCCATCTTCCGGTAAACAACCTAATACATAGTGTGTCTAATAGAGACTACTTCTTGGCATGCCTGTTTTGTAAACTGTTGAAAATACTTCTCAAATCAATCAAGAAGCCCTGGCGGGTGCAGGAGCAGGGGCGCGGGCCGACGATTTGGGCGGAGGGGCTTGAGGTGTTGAAGTCAAGCCAGGCTGCGTAGCCTGAACCGGCTGGGCCTGCTGAGCGGGCGCCCCCGCATGAGCTGGCTTTGGTGCGGCTGGCTCGGGGTGAAAGATACCCTTGAGCCGGGCAAGGTTCTCATTGTAAGACTGTGTCGCCAAGCTGGCATCCCTATCTTTTTTCGCAGCGTCCTCCCTGTGCTTGAAGCGCAAAAACAACTTAATGTCGTCCTCAGTGAGAGACGAGTTTTTGTTGCGAGCCGAATCCAAGACACGAGCCGGCGTGCTCTTAAGAGACTCGTAAAACTCAACTGCCCGCGTGAAATCGACATCCTGGGGGTGTGCTACGACAGACTTCAGCGCCTGCTGAAGGGATAAGATGCTGGCAAACATCTTACGAAGGCCACTTTCACTCACCTTCGTCATATTCTCGCTCTCAAGAATTAGCAGCTCGTTCATCAATCTGGCAACACCCGTGAATATAAATGCCCCTTCATCCTTGACCAGGTATTCTGAAGCAGTCTGATGGTTCGATACCACCTGGTGTTGCAAAATATCAAGGTATGAATCTTGCTCACCCCTTTCCACAGCTTGAGAATTGAGACTTCCCATGGTAGCCATTTGATCAAAGTAGTAAACAGTGCGCAACATAACATCACTGCGCAAAGTGCCTACAATGACAGACGCAAGATCATCCATCGCGGTCAGAGCGCGATCGAACAAACGAAGCGGTTCTCCAGCGAGCAAAACATGTACATTAGCGCCGTCGTCAGCATTGACCGTGAGTGGTGCTTCTGTGAAATTCCAGGCCTTTGGTGCAGAGGCCTTGTTCGTTGTGTGGCCATTCTGAGTACTTCTGCCCGTCGAAAGGCGAAGTCCTCTCAGTCTGAGCGCGGTCCATCTAATACTCGTGCTTAGCATGGCCAGCATGCGAAAGCTTTCCGAGTCAAGTAGGTCATTTTGAGATACAGTTCGCTTTGTCTTGCCCTGCTGGTGGCGCAAAGCAATATATGTCCGGGATTCAGTCACAAGCGCCTCATCAAAAACGGTGCCCCTATCATGCCGGATCTTGTGGTGCGCGCCTCTAACTACAGGGCTGACAGCAAGGGTATGCGAATACCTTCCGACACGAGGGTCACGAGCAGTTGCTACAGCGTCTGTCACCTTGGACTGGTAGATCTCGTGAATCTTTTCAACCAGGTTTACCAGTAGGTTAGCGTAGCTATCAGGAAATGTTACGCCGCCCCCACCCAGAAGCAAACAGACGCGGTAAATAATGCTGACCATAGAAGTAGCTGAATATAGCAAAGGCAATTGCGAATACTTGCGATAGCCTTCGTCGATAGTATCACCCCTTTCTGAATCGAAAATATCGTCGAACGAATGCTCCAACGAATTTTTCAGGCGCGGAAGGTAGGTTTTTGTCATAAAGTCGTTCAAAAAATTATCGATGCGGACAAGCCACGAACCGAGCTCGGGCACATCACTAGCAATTGCACGAGCACGGTGCCAAAAAGACGCTGTAGGTTGCGCAAGAGCTCTCATATTTCGTACATTCACGCTTGCAACCACCGATAAGTTGCTCTCTTTGTGAGTGTCAGCGTAAGGAGTGAAATTTATTGGCTCGTCAAGCTCTTTAGCAGCAATTGTGAGACCGGGAACCCAGCGTTTCATGCTAATCTTGAGTTGATCAAACTGTTCCGCCATTTCGGTATCCATAGTATCCGACGTGAACTGAAACTTTGGCCCGAGATTCTCTGAACGGGTCAAGTGCTTCGATGTGCCACTTCGTCGCGAGTCCATGCTCGAGAACGAGCGGCCACGGCGCCGCATCACTGGCGTCCCATCGTCTACATAGCTCATGATGAGTGCATGCACTTCGCTTTCCACAGCAGCATAAATTGGCTTCAGGTCATAACCAATTCCTAGACGTTTTGTGACCTCGTATATAGCCCTATGCGCTTCAAGTGTAGCAACAAACTTGGAGAAGAGCATAATGGCCAGGGAGCTTAAGAGATGTAGGCGTTTTTGTAGATCCTCATTTTGGGCATCACCACCTGGGTCAGCGATGACTTTCGCCTTTTTGATGAACTCGCTGATAGTCTTCTCTACAAGCCTTCGCAAATCTCTCGTTACATGGTTCTGCAGCTCCTCCAAAGCAGGCTCAAGGCGGCCCAGCTTATCCAATGTCTCGAGAACAAGCCGAATGTACGTGAACGAGTCTTGCTCAAGAGAGCCCTTGTTTTCTGGCGTAAAGAGCTGCTGGTCAACAGAGCTCAGAAAAGTGGCCAGCGTATGAACATCTCCATCACCAGCATGTCGATTTGGAAGCGTGAACATCGCATCCAGTTCTTCAGGCTTTGATAATGATGTGTCAGTCCACCGGCTAACCGTGTAGGGCGATCGCAAGTAGACGTGCGATGAGAGCTCCTCTACCAGCGTCCTGAAGAGCCCGGTTTGCTGGGAGACAATGTAGGAATGAATGGGCTGCACTGCGCCTATCTCATTCAAATTATTATTGATTATCGTTTCCAGAGCGTTGTTCATAGTAGCGTGAGCATCCAAGAAGCGTTTCTGGGCTATATGTTCCTCGAGGCGGTCAGGAACCTGCTTCAAATCCTGCACCAGATCCAGAAGTTCGATCATCTGTTTATATTTTAGGGACTGCTGCTGCAGATCGCGCAAAACCGGGCGTCTCTCTCGCAAAAGCTCACGCATTCCCTCCAGCTCCGACTGAGTGGACGTCACCCGCGTATGCGACTCGTTGATTCCGTCCACAACGGCATGGTAAATACCAACAGAAGAGTTGAAGCCTTGGTAGTTGGCATCCACCTGACGTTTCAGGCACGATTTCAGTTCCGTTCGCAGCGATTCGAACTCCTTAGCATGACGCGCCTTACCAATGGACGACTCGTCCATGAGCGCCAAGGCCGCGTCCAAAGGATTCGCATCGTCCTCGAGAAGCTCACCAAAATTCCGCCGCGCCCGCGCCAAAATAACATCAACTTCGCTGCCCATGCCGTTCGTCTCCGCTCGACGGCTCATTGATTCGCGGTGTGGCCCAGGTGGTGCGTGCGTGGTACCCGCGTACGTAGCTGGGAGAATGGCTGACGAGGCTCCGCGGTGGTGGTGTCCTTCCCCCAAGAGCGAGTGAAGGGCCCACCCTTCCCCAGTAATTTCAGATGCACCCTGCAGCATCGGGACCACCGGGGTGGGTCGGGATATACCATAGAGTGCACGCGATTTCGCGCGCAACTACTCAGCTATTCCCGGAACTTTGAAATATCTATGACCAATTCCCTACCTCTGCTCCATGTTCTGCGGAATCACTGTCTTGATTTTGGCCGAATCGATAGCGATATGCAAGGGCTATGAGTCGTGCCACAGTTGCTATACAGGTTCGGCAGATTAGTGATACGGGCGAGGCGAGAGAATGCGTGTCCATATAAAACCTCCAGGATTATGGCAAGCTCAGAAACATGGTGTGCGGTTTTAATAGGCTAAATGCAGAAAGTAAAATGGGTAAGGTTGTTTGCTAGCGTAAGTATTGTTATAGCATGGTGTAAATGAATTGTGGTGCAATAGTTGATAGGTGTGTACGCGTGATGTCACGGAATATTGAGGGGGAAATAAAAAAAAAAAAGGTGATTGAATCCAAAACTGATTGTCTTGATATGAATTGAAAACCCAAAAGGTCGATTTGGCACATATGCAATCGGAGACCTAGCGAAGAGCATTAACGATTCCATGCGGAGAACCTTATACTTCAAGAGGGATGCGGCCCCGGACACCATCTCGTACAGTATCGATGGACTCAAGAAAATAGTGGACAAGCTTGTCATTAGGCGTGCTTTCAAAATCGAGAGGAAGAGGAATTTGGCAGGTGACTTCGGAGGCCGGGTCGGCAACTTCCTGGAAAAATGGGTGACGCAAAAGCTCTATTGCAGAGGGTCTTCGCATGGGTCGGTAGTGTAAACAGCGATGAAGCAGATGAACCAAATCCAATGGGTAGCCCTTGGGTATCAAGTCCTCAAGTTTCCAATGCGGTGCATTATTGGGAGCCCATTTCGGGAACGTGGATAGGCACTTGTTCCAGGCCCTTTTGGCCTGGCCCACCTCTTCAAACCAGGTTGACGGAGGCATTCCCAGAGTTTCTATAATGAGCAGCAGTTGTTCTGCAGAACTAGAGCCTTTGAACAACGGTCTTCGAAGAGCTAACTCGGCTATGATGCAGCCCGCAGCCCAAATATCAAGGCCATAGTGGTAGCTATCGACAGCGAGCATAACCTCGGGAGCGCGGTACCAGCGCGTGGTAACATAGTCGGTGTAAAGATCGCGGGAGTAGTTTTTGCCAATGATTCCTCGGGCCATACCAAAATCGCAGATCTTAACGGTGCCATCACGAGAAATAAGAATGTTTCCCGGTTTCAGATCACGGTGAACGACGTTAGCAGAGTGAATGTAGTTTAGAGCGCCAAAGATTTGGTAACCAACCGAGGCGATATGGTGCTCCGTAAGGGCTTCAGTGCCTTGGCGAATGATGCTGGACAGGTCACGGTCCATTAGCTCAAGGTAACAGTAGAGCCCTTGGTAGGGTTTCTCGGGGATAAAGTCGACGTCGATCAGGGAGATAATATTAGGGTGTCCACGGAAATGGTACATAAGACACATTTCGCGCACAGCGTGGCGCAAATGGGCGGAGTTTTCAAGGATATTTTTCACCCGCTTGACGGCCACGGCAACAGCTTGACGGCCGGACTGGGCATGGAACTCGTGCACATCGCCAAACGTTCCGCTGCCAAGCATGCGTACGTGCTCATACTTTTCGTCGACGACAAACTTGATCTTGTCGTAGGTCTTGCGACGAGGAACTGGGGTGGTACCCACACGCATTGGAGCTAGTGCAGTTTGTTTAGCGCGGCTGGCCGTGGATGCGGCGGGGCGACAGGTGGTATTAAATAGAGTGCTGCACATGGACAGAGGATACATATGGAGCCGGCTCTATTCAGTGCACTTCGAATAATTACTGCCGTTACACCATCTGGTCTACACGCTAACTATTTCCGATATGAGCATTCTGGGCAACTTTGGGCAGCTCAAAGTACCCGGCAAGGCCCTGCATGGCGTTGTCAAGCTTTGGGGTGGCCTGGATGCGGGAGGTAATCGCCTTGCAGATGGACAGCCTCCGGCAAACGCCAGCCATGGGTGGGCTGCGGCCTCGGGACGTAAGGCAAGTACAAGGCGGAATCCGGCATTGTTCGTGTTGAATAGTTGGCAAGCTATGCAGTAAAAGCAGAGTAGACAGGTATTTTGGAGTTACTTCTTAGCTATGTGACGCCCAGATCCTCTGTGGGCGAGCCTGCAGTGGACTTACTCTTTTTTGGCAGCCAGGTCATCGAGGATTTTCTTGGCCAGGCCGTCGTCGTCCACAGCGATCTTTCCATTGAACCAGTCAACGAGCGTGGGCCGGATCACGCCTTTGGTCTTGAACTCGTCGGCAAACTTGGGCGCGAGCTCGCCGAGAATGGCGACCTGCTCCTTGGTGGGCTTGTTCTCGGTGACGTCGATCTGGAAGGGCAGGGCCTGCGGGTCGGGGAACTTCTGGTGGATGAAGTTGGTCAGGGCAATTGACTTGGGCAGCTTTGCGTCGTGGAACAGAGTCACGACGTTGCGCAAGTTTTGGGCCGATCTGAACATGGACATGGTTGCTGGCGGGTCTGAAGCTGGGCTGGGCCGGGCTGGCTACTACCGCCATGCCATGCAGGAAGGCCATTCGGCCCGCGCGTGCGGTCACGTGCCGTGGCCCCGAAATGTCGCAGGCCTGCGCAGGCCCTACCTGCAGAGAGCTGCCGGCCGCTGCAGCCCAAACGCTGCTAAGGTAAATCGGCTGCCGGGGCCTGGCAGCGAGGTTTCGATCTCGACCATCTGAGCAAGCAGAACCCCTCGCCTGCGCTAAACGCTAACAGACACCATGGTGCAACGGGGCCAAAGAGGCCGCCGCGCCGCCGCCGCCACCACCACCGCGAGCCCGTCGCCGGCGGTGCCGTCGCCCGAGCCGGAGAAGCCCGTGCGCGAGGAGCCGGCCGACCCGCTGGATTTCGAAACGCTGCCCATTGAGGCGCTGCGCAAGTACCGCATGCGCTACGGGCTGGCCGTACCGGGCGTCGCCACGCCCGAGGGCGAGATGCTCAACAGCCGGGTGGGCAAGCGGACGTGGTCGGCCCGCAACCTGCAGCGCACGAGCAAAAAGGAGGTGGCCGAGGTCGTCAAGGAGCACTTTCTCGAGGAGAACGTGCGCGAAAACGAGGCGATCGTCGACTTCCTGTATGCTGTGCAGAACAAGGACAGCGTTTTCAAGATCCAGTTCGGCTGAGCATGCCACTGCGCTGCCGGATGCGTAGACAACCACTGTTCTTTTTGCCCTCCGCCCTCCTGGCGGGCGGATCGCTGCTTAGCGGTGCCGCTCTCTACATCGCCTGCGCGCCTTGTTTCTCTGCTCGGCGTATTTATGTTTTATTTTCTCTATGTATCTAGCCTTGAATTCCCTTTCTTGTTACTTTGTTGGCCCCCAGCACGCCGCTTCAGGCGCATGGCTGATCCGTCCTTGCCGCCTCTGCCTTATCCGTCTTGCATCTGCTTTCTGGCCTGCCCTTGGCACGGGTGGGTGGGCTCCCAATGATCTGCCTGAGGAGCCCCACACACAGCTTAGCTGGACCAGCCAGCCAGCGTTGGCAAGCTGACTGACTGGCAGCCGGAGCCTGACTAGGCGCGGGCGCCCACCCCACCAAGCCCACACACTGCCTGACGAACCCACCTCTCTGTCGACATGGTGGACGGCTCAACCATCGCCTATCTGGCCGGCCTGGTCGCCGTGGTCATTACCGCGAAATACATGCTCGGGTCCGAGGCGGCTGACGGTAGCCCGCGCACGGACCGGGACCAGCCCGCCCGGCGCCGTCGCCGCGACGCCGTCACCCCGGACATGATCGACATTGTCTCCGTCATTGTGCCCGAGGTCGACCGCGACACGATTGCGCGCGACCTCGAGCAGACGCGCAACGTCGAGATCACGACACTGCGCCTGCTGGAGCGCCGCAACGCCGCGCAGCGTGACGGAGCCGTGGCCCCCGCTGCGCCGGCCGCGGCCTCCGCCCGCTCCCGGCGCGAGGCCGGCACCTCGTCTGTTTACCGGCAGTACGCCGGGGAAAGCGACGCCGCTGCCGCCGCTCCGGTAGCTGCGCCCACCACAGAGAAGGTGGGCTGGCAGAGCACGCGCGAAGAGCGCGAGGCCGTGCTCAAGCAGCAGCGGCGCAAAATGGTGCTGGAGGCCCGAGCCAAGCTCAAGGCCAAAAAGGCCGAGCAGAGGGCCGACATTTGAGCGGTTTTGTAGCATTCTGCGCTCGAATCCAGACTTATATAATTTGCATAATAATAAGTAAAATAGCACCCAGCCGCAGGGATGGTCGGAGGAGGAGGACCTCGCCGTCTCTACGCGGCCAGTGCCTTGAGGCGCCTTCCCGCTCGGTTTATGCCTCCGGGCCCGCTATCTGCTTTCCGGTCGGCTCCGTCGCGCGTTCGTCTTCCGGCTGCACCTGTGCCTCCAGTCTAGCTTCGGCCCCGTCCGCCTCGCCCGTCTCGCCCGCCTCTTGCTCACGCTTAGCCGGCGTGATCTGCGGCTGCGGGATCGGTGTTTGAATTGGCACGTGTGGTCGTGTGTTGGGCTCCTGCGCTGCGGGAACCTTCTTGTGCTCTAGCTGCTTGAATTCGACCTGCTCCGAGCTTGGCAAAGGGGTCTGATCCGGCCGTGGGCGGGCTGGAGAGAGCAGCGTCGGCGCAACCCTCTGCTTCTTTTTGGGCTGCAACCACGTAACAACAGAAGGCGTAGCGGCTTTCTCCTTCTCCTTCTCTGTTCCCTCTGCTTCTTTCTCCGGGTTGCAACTCTTCAGCTCTGTCCGGGCTCCTGGCTGGGTCTGCTTGGGCCGCTCAATGAGCTCGGGAATGTCGCCGTCGTACTCCTCTCCAAGTTCCCCATCAAACTCCATGGCCGAGCAGAACCCATCAGTTGAGGTCATCAACAGGACCCGGCCGTCCGGGGACCAGCTCAGGTCCGTGAAGGTGGAATAATGCAGGTTCGATGCGACGCATAGTGGAGTACTCTGTTGTGTATCATACACGACCACCGCGTCCGTCATGGCAACAGCAAAGACCATGCGGTAGGGGAGGTCAAATGCAGTACTTCTTGAGGACACGTCCGTTCTCAGCTTATAGTAGATGGGGGAGCACCGAACCACCAAGCTAGGTTTACTAGTTCCTTGAAGCAAGGCCGCCGGTGGCTTGCCCAGACCCGCTCGCGTATAGACATAGACAGCGTTTTGGCTCGGGCCCGGTTGCAGAGTAGGCTGTGCCCCTGGCTGGGCCACCGTCGCCTGCCGCACCTGGCCAGCCGGGACAAGCAACAGAGTACCATCGGGTGAGAAACTCAGCCTGCGGAAGAACGAGGAAAACGTGTCGTTATGAAACAGCGCCAGCCGACCGTTACTCTCGGAGGCGTTGGTCTCGGGCCCAGCCTCACAATCGCCATTTGGAGCCTCTTTATCACGATCCGAGATATGAGTGACTGATAGCCCCGGCACCTTGTGGGCTGCGGACTTGCCTGGGTTGTCCTCAAGGGAATGTCGGCTCAGCCGCATCGGTCCCTTGAATGCGAGGCCATCGATCTTTTCATAAATATTGACCGTGCGGTCGCTTGACTGGCTCACAATGTAGTTGCTGAGCGGGTCCCAGGCCACGCCCTGTACGTAGTGCCCGTGGTCTGTGAATTTGTGTACGCATTGGCCCGTAGCTGCGTCAAAGATCCGCACTACATTGTCCATGCTGCCAGTCACAATGTGCGCCGAGTCCGGTGACCAGGCTAGGTCGTAGATGTCTAGCGCCCCGCTACGGCACGTAGTGCGCAATTTCCAGGTCTCTACATCTTCGCTTTCCTTGCCGAACTGGGCAGCTGGCTCCGTGTTGCTGAGCACCCATATGTTTACCAGGCCATCGTCACTTGCAGACGCCAGAAGCTGGCCTGTGGGGTCGAATTGCACCACATTCACGGCCTGGCTGTGTTCTTCGAGGGTAGACAGGTAGGTTACGGTGCCAAACTTTTCGCCCAGGCCCAGCCGCCAGATCCGCACCGTGTTATCGCCGCCAGCCGTGGCAAAGCGCGGCGACACGTCGCGCGGCACGCTATCGCCGGCAGGCTGGAAGTGCGCTCCGTAAATGGGCAAATTATCTTTGTGCCAGTGGACTGTGAGCGGCTTGACGCGCATGTTGGTCGTTGGAAAAACGACGCGTCGGGAGTAATTAACCTGCATGAGCAGCGCGTCGTCCCTGACTGAGCAGTCAGTGGGAGAAGCGCCAACCGGCAGCATGAACAGATGAAACAGGTAAAAAGGTGTCAAACTGAAATCGGATACACTGAAATAATATAGGCAAGCTCGAAGTATTTACATTTGATTACCGCCACTATACTATCTGTGATAAACGAGGTCCTGTTTAGCCAAAAAACTTGGCATACGCGGCGCGCTCACTCTGCTGGCGCCGCGAGATCTGTTCTTGAACGGCTTTGAGCTCGGAAGCAATACCACCATCACCTGGCAGGGCCCTCTGCGCCTCCTCCAAATCTTTAACAGCTCCCTCAAAGTCCCGCTGAGTCTTTTTCGCAACAGCCCTACGGTACAGCGCCTTGGCCCGCTGGCCGTCGGTGGCAACCTCCGACTCCAGCACAGCTGTGGCTGATTTGATGGCATCAGCTGGCTCGCCCAGTTGCAACGCAATAAGCGCAACATTGAGGTGCAGAGAGACTTTGAGCTCTTGAAACTCTTTGTACAGAGCATGGTCAGAGTTGACGTCGTAGTGAAACGCGTACTTCAGAGCTTTGCGATACTTACGTAGAGCCACCTCAGGCTTCTTAGCCTTGAGTTGTTGGGTTCCCAATTCCTTCAGGTTCTTGGAAGCCGCCAGGCCGCTCTTGAGGTCGTCCTCTTCCTTACCGGTGTTGGTACTGGGCTCGTCATCCGGGTACTCTTCTAGCTTGTCTCCAGTTCCATCATCAGGGCCCTTCACAGACTCGCCCTCGCCAATTTCGCCGCAGTTGGTGATGGTCACCGGTTCCTTGGGCGCATCACCCGAGCTTGTTGGCGTGTTCTCAATGGCCCGCACAACACCTTTGCCGGAAATTACTTCGCCAAAAACAACGTGCTTCCCGTCCAGGTGCGGCGTTGGCGTGGTGGTGATGAAGAACTGCGAGCCATTCGTGCCGGGACCAGAGTTGGCCATTGACAGCAAAAAGGGGCGGTCATGTTTGAGATCAAAGTTTTCGTCGTCGAACTTCTCACCGTAAATGGACTCACCGCCGGTACCGTTACCAGCGGTGAAATCGCCGCCCTGGATCATGAAATTCTTGATCACCCGGTGGAACCCAGAGCCCTTGTACGACAAGGGCTTGCCTAACTTGCCTTGGCCCTTCTCGCCCGTGCACAGGGCACGAAAGTTCTCGGCAGTCTTGGGGACCACGTCCGTAAAAAGTTCCATAACAACGCGGCCAGCAGGCTCCTTGCCTATTGAGATATCAAAAAAAGTACGTGCCCTGGTCATGATAGCTCTTTATCTGCAGATAATCCGTACACGTTCGTTCTCGACAGTCGATTTGAGTTGTCCGCTCCACTGCGGGCAGGCCATTATTTATATGCTAGTACCACAGCCGGTTCCGGGCAAGGGTTTCTCCCCGAGCGAACGTTCTACACCCTTTCATAATGCGGATAGATAAACACGACGCGAATAATTCATTGAAAAGGTGAATTTGGCTGTATCAAAGAAAGCCCAGCTTCTATATATCTGTATACGATGTCACTGATGATTGAACGTGGGTCACTTTGTCGTTCTGCTTGTCCTTACTCGAAGGGCATCGGCCTCTAGGCGTGCAGGTCCAGCTGCAGCTAACCAAGGCGGCCGGCAGGTGGGCAAACTTGTTCAGTCTTTCACCGTTTTCGCCGCTGAGCGAGTACCCATGCCATCAAAAACCGAGGCAGACACGCCTCCATATTTGATCACTAGGTCGCGCTCGTGCTCTAGCGTCTCATGGCGGTAGGCCAATCGTGGCTCGGGCACGTTGGTTTTTTCGATGTTAACTTCCCCTGTATGCATATCATAACCCCAATGCTTCTTGATCTCATCTTCAAAGCCACTTTGCTTGACTGATGCCAGGGCAAGTTCGCGCGAATCAATAGAGCTGAGTTTATAAATTTGGATAGCAATGCTGTACTCTTCAATCAACGGCTCGCGGGTGAAGGAGAACTGTAGGGGATCATCTGTGCTTAAGGAAACGTTGAGTCCCCTGCGGAAGTAGTTGACGATCGGGTTTTTCTCATAAGCCAGGAAGAGCGCGTTGTTTGAAATCGGCGACATAGCGAGGCCAACCTGGTCCAGGTAGAACAAAAACTGAAGGAACGGTAATTTACGCAGGAGAATCCCATGAGAGATTGAATGAGACGTGATGAACGCGCTGATCAAGTGTTCAGGGTCACCAGCCTCGCCCGAGTGAGGTCGCAGGACCAACGTGTTGAACCCACGGCGCTTCCGGAAGTGGTTCAGCGTGGCCATGTTGGAGTAAAGATAGTACAGATAGTAACTGTAAGGGGGATTGCGGGGATGTTCCCACTTATCCGGAGGCGGGTACCTCTGGAACGAGCGGCGGTCTGGCTTGGATTCGTCGTCAACCGAGTCAAAGCCCACAACCCGCTGGAGGAACACATGTAACTTGGGGTCTTTAGATGGGTTTTTGGTGACCTCAAACAGTGGCCGGAAAATATGATCTACAACTTCACCGAAGTTTTTCACCTGGCCAGACTTGTGATAAATGTCGTACAGCCTTGGCACCTGGATGAGCCATCGGACATTGTCGCTGAACAGTTTGTTGTCCACCACCCAAGCAGCCAGCTTGGAAAACTCGTCATACGACCGGCCATAGATTGAGATGCGGTACTCAGCCATCTGATATTTGGACTGGTCTAGATCGCTAAAAACCTCACGAGTAATCTCAGCCAGATACCTGCCATTAAGGTAGTTATCTGTTTTCAGAAATATTTCACGTAGCCGTGACTCGCCGATGGGGTTATATTTCAAGTTGAACTTGTCAAAGCGATGGAAAGAGTCCACATGTGCGTGCATATCTAATGTATCGATATTCAAATCGTAGGCAGTGAGACCTAGCGATTCGAATACTTGGTCCAGAGTGAGCAGCTTGTCGTCGCGGTAGATCACGACCTCATGGGGTGACTTCTTCATCTTAGACTTGATAAAGCGCAGCAAGTGCTTTTGGGTCATTGAGGCCGAATGGTGCACATGCGTGTCGACTTTGCGCACGTTATAAAAGTCACGGTGCGGGATGCGCTTGGACTTCGCCAACTCCTCGTACTGGTTGAGCAAGAAGTACAAGTTCCATTTGGCCTCCAGGTACTGCAGTCGACGGTAGGCAAATGTCTTTGTGGGCCCGTCGGTCCCGATGGTCGAGATGGTATCGAACGCTTTGTAGTACTCGTGCAGAGTGGGGACCTCGACAAGGGCTTTGCCGCCGACCTTGACCTGGTATACGAACTCGTCGTTCAATTCATAGGAGGCCTCCTTGTCTTCGCCGGGGATGTCGATTTCGCCCATATCAAAATTCCAGCCTACGGTTTCCGGCGTGAACTCTCTGCGGACTTTGGGCCGGAACTGCTTCGTTTCCGGATCATACTCCGGCTCAGGCGGCGGCGGGTGGACTTTCCAAGCCGGATTGTTTTTCGGGTTGTCCACTTCGTTCTGCAGCGAGACGTCCATGAATTTGCGGCGGATCTCCAGGCATTCTGCCACGCGGGTGTATGTTTTGCGGAGCTCCGCAATCTCTTCGGCGTCCTCGTGGTCGTCCAGCTCGAGCGTCGACCGCCGGTGCATCTGCCGTTGCGTGTACTGGGGCAGGGGCGGCAAAGGCGGCGTGTCTGAGTCGCCACGGAAAGGCGCGGCGCGGCTGGTATTGCTGGCGGAGCGTTTGGGCTTGAGCAGCGGCGTCGTGCCGTGGAGCTGAGATGACGACGGGCTATTGCCAAACGACGCCATTTCAAGCGCTTGCATCTTCCCGTGGAGGTCAGCTATTTTCCGTTCTTCCGAGTAGGATACATCGTGGACAGTTTCGTTATCGCTGTCGCTAAGATCGAACGACATTGTGGACGAGGGAACGTGGCAGCCCACGTTTATGAGAACGGCGACGAGCGGGCTGCCACACGCTGCTGACTGCAAGCCTGGATCAGAGGCAGATCAGGTCAAGGGTTGGGGATCGCTGCCCAGAAAATGTTGGAGCGGGAGCCTGACCGATCTGAAAAAGCGGGGAGGGGGGAAGGGGGGAAGAGGCGGGGGAGGTGGCAGCGCGCGCGCGAATTGCTCGCTTCTGTGCGAGTTTGTATATTGTTTGGGGGAATGTTTTTTTTTCCGTGGACGCGACACTGAGCGAGCTTGGCGGGACGTTCCGCAGTCTTTGCACAGCACCGAGACGCTCACTATGACCTTTCTCAATACTCAATCGAAATTTGAGAGCGGTTACGCGAGGTAGTTTGCAAGGATCACGGCTTCAATTGCGGCCCGCCTTAAGTTTCAGTTCCTAGGAGCCGGCCCCACATGCTCTCCTAGCTGGTAACTTTGGTGGAATCAAGGTGCTGCTCTGCACAGATCAGCCAATCCGTCCATCCCCGGGAACCTGACACAAGTGCACTTGGAGCGAGGCACCCGGGCAGGTCTGGGAGCCCAAATAGGTGCAGAAACAATGAGAGCTGGGCCGCACGTTTTGCAGCTGCGCGTGATATTGGGCTCTACCCACCTACCGCCCCAGCTTGGCTCTGTTGTTTGCATAAACCTCCCTGGTGGGCAGCTGATCCGGAGATCTCTGGTGGGCAGCCAGGTCGTGCACACTTGAGCCGGGCCATGAGGAAGAGCGGGCCATATTGCCCAGACATGATCACCTCCAAAGAGCATGCAAGTCGGTATAGCAGCACCAAGCGTTCTAGGAACAATTTGCCGAGTCAGTGGTCTACAATGGGCAGTGCGGCACCAAAAAATACCTCGAACGGTGCGCCGACCAACGACGAGCCTGCTGCATGCTGCTGCACGCTGCGACGCACCTTCTCTGCAGAGTGGGCTAGGTTAGCAAGCCATATAAGCCCACCAGGCACCAGCGGCTGGGCCAGACGATCTCGAATTTCAATGGCCGGTTCCAAGTTTTATATTCTCGAGGGCGACGAGCTCGCCAAGCAGCTGGCCGAGTACACCGTGCGCATCCAGGACAAGGTGCTGGACCACCAGAACCACTTCGACATTGCCGTTTCTGGCGGCAGCTTTGCCAAAACGTTTGCCAAGGGAATGGTCGGCAATGACGCCGTGCGCTGGGACAAGTACCGTGTGTGGCTGGCCGACGAGCGCATTGTGCCGCTCGACTCGGAAGACTCGAACTACCGCCTGTTTATCCGCGACGTTGTCGAGAAGCTGCCCGAGGGCAACCGGCCCACCGTGTACCCCGTGGCCATTGACCGCGACTACGACACGACGCCCTCGCAGTGGTTTGCCGGCGAGTACCAGAGCCGGCTGGTCGGCGTGCTCGGCCTGAAGCCCAAGCTGGACCTGGTGTTTCTCGGCATGGGCCCTGATGCCCACACCTGCTCGCTGTTTCCGGGCCACCCACTGCTGCTCGAGGAGCATCTGTTCGTATCGTCGCTGGACGACTCGCCCAAGCCGCCGCCCCGCCGCGTTACGCTGACGCTGCCCGCGCTCGCTCTGGCGGAGCACCTTGTCTTTGTTGCCGGCGGCGAGGAGAAGCAGGCTGCCTTCAAGGCTGTTTTTGACAAGCAGGATAAGACGCTGCCTTCGTACCAGGTTATCGCCAATGCGCGCAACGAGGTGGCTGTTTTCACGAACCCCGAGGCTGTTGCGGCGATTTCGCCTGCTGCGCTGTAAGGCAATGTTCCTTGACCCAAAGCTGCCGGTTTTCGTCTCCCGGGCGTTTCGCCAGGCGGCTACCCTCTTGTACTCAGCGGCATCTTCTGCTCAGCGGCATCCTCTGCTCAGTGGTATCTTCTACTCAGTGGTGAATATCGTAAAATAAAAATACTCGTTAACTACTCAGGGGGTGGAGAAGGCATGGTTTGTTTCGTTTCGTTGGCGTGAATCGCTAGATCCGTAGTTCCGTAAGGTCTTGGCGCTCATAATCGTAGCTCATAAATGTGGAGGAGACAATGCCTCCGCCAAGTCGTGTCATCGTGGTGGGCATACATTCGTTACAGGTCAAGGTCGCCGGTTGGCGTCGTCAGCGCGGCTTGTTCAAGTACTGCAGCGCCCTGTTGATGCTCTGCACACCGATCATCTTGTTTGTGCTTTCCAGCATCCGCACCAACTTCCCCAGATCACACTCGGCAAACTTGGGGTGTTTCTCCATAGTCCGGAAAGCCATTGTGCATGGAATTGCCACGCTTGCTGGATCCAGCGGCTGTGCCGATCCCAGGCTCACGCAGAACAGCATTGACATTGGGTTCTGTTGGCACGACGAGCACCCAAAGTCGATTTCGGGTGGTGAGTCGGTCGTAACTGGGGGTGGAAGCGCTGCAGATTTACCGGCAGGTGTCTTGTTGCTCGACGTGTAGGGACCGCCCCCCGATGAGCCGAGCGGAGGCGTGGGCAGTGGGTTGTGCGTAAAGTCAATCTCGCGGGGCTCTGCGGAGGCTTCCCGTTTGCTCACCGGCGCAACCACAGACACTACCGGCGGCTCGCGCTTTGGAGCTGGTGCTGCCTCAGGTGCCTCATCGAGGTCTCCTGCGCACACGCACGGGGTATTGTCGTTGCAAAAGCCGCACGAGTCGGCAGGGGTCAGCTTGACCTCGAACTCAGGCAGCTGGGCAATGACAGAGATGGGCATCGCCTCGCCGACTCGACGGAACTTCCGCGGCTTGTCTTCGCTTCTGGCCCGCTCGCTGCCCTCGCGACGCAGCGGCACCGCCGGCGCGGCCTCGAACCGGTTGAAATCGAGGGGTGTTGAGGTCGGCGTGGGCGCCGTCCGCGCCTCCTTCATCCCCATGTCGCTGCACAGACAGCCATCTTCGCGGCCGCAAAGCCCGCAGTCGTCGTCGGCCGCACTCACTGAGCTATGTGTGTGGTGGTTTTCGTCCTTGCCGTCTTCTGGACGAGGACTCTGGGCCTGGATATCGGCCGGGGCGGACGCGGCGTGCTGGTCAGCGGGTGTGGGCGGTTTGGCGGCGCCTGGCCGGGCAGAGCGCTTCGCTCCGGAGCCCGGTTTGTCCACAGCGCCGCCGTGCGACAGCCGCTCCGCCTGGCCTCCGGCCTGAGCAGACTTTGGCTTGCGGCCCGGTTTGGGCCGCGGGGGCAACACCCACTTTTTCGAGACGCCAAGCCGCAGCGGGGCCGCAGGAGCCGGCGCCACCGGCGACGCCGGGTCGGCAGCCCCTGGGGCAGGCGCAATACGCGGTGGGTTGGCCATAGGCACCGGTCCTACTGTTTTGGAAATCGTTAAGGATAATGCCAATTAGTGAGCCGCATCGGGACCAGGTCAATGCTAGCGGGCCAAATCGGCAAGGGTCGGGTCACGTGTGTTGCATCGGGCGGATGCGGCCGGAAGCTGCCCTGTCTAGGCCATCGTCGGGTCCCCCTTATGGCAGGCCCATTATGGCACACATTTGCGGGCAAAAGTTTGTAAATAAAATCGCCTACGCACGCCACCATTTGGTTTCACGTGTTCGCCTGTCATTGAATTTCGGTACTTAGCGCAAAAGTAGACGAAAGAAGACAAAAAATAAAGCTCGGCAACGGGGAATTGAACCCCGGTCCCCCGCGTGCTATATGACAGGCGGAAATTCTAGCCACTAAACTATTGCCGACTCGCTGGGCTTTTGGACCCAGATACATCTATAACGTATTGGCCGTACTGTAGGAGAAGCATTGTAAAGTATCTTCAATGCAGCATTCGCTCCTATCAACAAGAGCAGCAGAACGTCGGGGGAGAATTTCGGAGGTATTAGCTCGAGTGATCCGTAGCCGAAGCAATAGCGGGAACTATCGGGCTTGTTTTCCCATTTCAATCGAGCCCCCGGCGACCACCCCTTGGTCCCCCTACTGGCAGAGCAGGAGACTTGACTGCCTACCTGCCGTAACGGTCACATGGGGATGCCATGCAGGCCATGCCTCCCTCAGCGCCTCGAAGGCTTACCGGCCCGACCCGATCACCGATATCGCTCGGGTAATCGAGTTCGAAGCAATCAAACTGGGGGATAAGCATTGATAGAATCTCGTCTGGGCAGCTGGCAGATTTAGCCGGTTATACGAGGTTTTACCTTGATTTTCGCGATGCCTCGCGTGCGTAGCCTCCCGTGCCCCCCGCCTGGGCACCCTGCCTAGCGCGCCCAGCTTGGGCCACGAACCCCACTTCTCCCAACCTCGGGCTGTTGACTACTTTTGGATGAAATTGGAGTCAACAGCGTTATTAAGAGCGGGGGCGAGGCTTCGTTGCAACAGAACTGCATCACCCTCGTCGTGCTTGGCCTATCCACGGCCGCTTCTGGCATACCTCGTATATAAAAACTTCACAGTCAGTGTGCGTTTTGCACTGCTTCCCCTTCTTGCTCGGTCACTGTCCTCCTCACGTGTGACCGCTACCCTCTCCCCCGCACCAAGCCTTCGAGCCGCTGCAGCTGGCTGAGGATATAAAGCGCCGCTTTCGCCCGCGCCGCCGGATCAAACACCCGCGACCTAGACGCTGCCGGATACCGCTCCGGCGTCTTTGACACTTAAAATGATGCAGTTCCGGCCGATTAGAGCGCTTTTCCTGGGGCCGCCCGGCGCCGGCAAAGGCACGCTCACCAGCTGGCTGATCCGCGACATTCCCGCCCTGACGACCATCTCCTCCGGAGACGTGCTGCGCACCAACATTGCGGCCAAAACCGCCGTGGGTGTTGAGGCGCAGCAATATATTGCGCGCGGCGACCTTGTGCCCGACACGACCATGATCAAGCTGCTCAACACCATCATGCTCGAGCGCAACTATCTGGACCCGAGAGCCTCCTGGATTCTGGACGGCTTTCCGCGAACATCCAAGCAAGCGGAGCTGCTGGATGTAACGCTTGACGAGCATAGAGCGCCCATGAACTGCGTGGTCTGGCTCAACGTGCCCAAAGACGTCATTGTCGACCGGATCGAGAACCGGTGGTGCCACGAGCCGTCCGGCCGCGTGTACAACCTCACCTATAATCCTCCCCGAGTGCCCGGTAAGGACGACGTTACCGGTGAGCCGCTCACGAAGCGGGCGGACGACACAGTGGATTTGTTCCTGCGGCGATTCGACAACTACCAAAAAGAGACCTACCCACTGATCGACTACTACCAGCGGCGGGGCATTCTGTCCGAGTTTCAGGGCGTGTCGAGCGATGATATTTATCCCAAGCTGCGTGACTTTATTGAGCTGAAATACGGAGCCACCAAGGCCCAGGCATTTATCGAACCTGAGTGACCAACGGTTCATGACATAGCTGGTAATGAGCTGATCTGCACTGCCGTCAATTGCTCGACGGCCACGACATAAATATTGGGGAGGCCGTTTGCACACGTTTGGCATACGGCATTCAGCCTCTAGCTACGGCACATAAGCACATAGTTGTATTCATAGCGTACAGAGAGGCGTATAACCGCCCTGGCTTGTGCATGGTTCGTGGATGGTTCGTAAGACCTGCAGCATGCCTGCAGCCCGAGGGACCAGTACGCCACGTAGTCTGCGTGGGCCAAAACCCAAGGCTCCTGGTTTTGAAAAGTAATTTCAGTGTGATTTTTATAGCACTTCCTCTAGCTACACTTGGACCTATTCCCATTAGAACTTGTGTGCACCTCTGCAGAGCCTTCGGCTCCCTGCGTCTGCGGATTCGCCACTAGCTGCTTCCCTATTACTACTTACTCTACTCCTAGGCTTGAGGGCCCTCCTCCCACCTGGCTCGCACACCAGCCTTGATCCCATGAAGTTCTTCATCGATGATCTGCCGGTGCTGTTCCCGTATCCGAAAATATACCCGGAGCAGTACCAGTATATGAGTGATGTGAAACGCACGCTCGACGTTGGTGGCACGTCCATTCTGGAAATGCCCTCCGGAACAGGCAAGACCGTTTCGCTGCTGTCCGTGACCGTGGCCTACCAGATGTTTTACCCGTCCCGGCGCAAGATCGTGTACTGCTCGCGAACTATGTCCGAGATCGACAAGGCCTTAGCCGAGCTGCAGCGTCTGATGCAGTACCGCACCGAAGAATTGGGCTATGTGGAGGACTTTCTGGGCCTGGGCTTGACCTCGCGAAAGAACCTGTGTCTAAACCCGGATGTCCGCTACGAAGGCAGTGGCGTGCTTGTTGATGAAAAGTGTCGCGGCCTCACTAATGGCGTGGCCAAGGCCACAGGTGGCAGTTTGTGCGAGTGGCACGAGAACATGAACGACATCGAGCCGCACGACTACGTCCCGCCGGGCGTCTACACGTTCGAGGATCTGACCGCGTACTGTGCTGAGCGCAAAACATGCCCCTATTTCACAGTTCGGCGGATGCTCCCCTACTGCAACCTTGTAATTTATTCGTTCCATTATTTATTGGATCCCAAGATCGCCGAGCGGGTCTCTCGCGATATCCCCCGTGAATCCATCATTATTTTTGACGAGGCTCACAACATCGATAACGTTTGCATCGAATCACTCAGCATAGACCTAACTGAGGATTCGCTTCGTCGCGCGACCAGAGCCGTCCAATCTCTGGATAGAGCTGTCTCCGAAGTCAAGGCGTCGGATGCCGAGAAGCTCAAGTCTGAGTATCAAAAGCTCGTCGAAGGTCTTGAGAAAGGTCGTGAAGATAGGGATCAAGACCTGTTCATGGCCAACCCTGTGTTACCCGACGATCTCGTCGCAGACGCCGTTCCAGGCTCTATTCGAAAGGCCGAGCATTTTGTCAGTTTCTTGCGCAGGTTCGTCGAGTATCTGAAAACGCGTATGAAGGTCCTGCATGTCATTTCGGAGACACCGCCATCTTTTCTCAAGCATCTGAAGGAGATTACGTATATTGATAAGAAGCCGCTTCGGTACAGCACAGAACGGCTCAACTCTCTGGTAAGGACCCTGGAGCTCACCGACCTAGAAGAATACAGCAGTCTCAAGGACATTGTCACGTTTGGGACGCTAGTGTCGACATATGAGCAAGGCTTTATGCTAATCTTGGAACCATTCGAAACGGAGCAGGCAACGGTGCCGAATCCTATACTTCGTTTCACGTGCCTCGACGCTAGCATTGCCATCAAGCCAGTAATCGACCGCTTTGAGTCTATTATCATCACTTCTGGTACTATTTCTCCTCTGGATATGTACCCCCGCATGTTGAACTTTACTACTGTTATGCAGCAGTCCTATTCCATGTCTCTGTCGCAAAGGTCATTCTTGCCAGTCATTGTCACCAAGGGATCTGACCAGGTTGCTATTTCGTCTCGGTTCGAGATTCGGAATGACCCCAGCGTGGTTCGAAACTATGGCAATCTGCTTATTGAGTTTTCCAAAATCAGTCCCGATGGGCTGGTTGTCTTTTTCCCTTCGTATCTGTATATGGAAAGTATCATATCCATGTGGCAGACTATGGGCATTCTTGATGAGGTTTGGAAGTACAAGTTGATTCTTGTCGAAACCCCAGACGCTCAAGAGACTGCTCTTGCCCTCGAGACATATCGCTCGGCTTGTGCAAATGGACGCGGTGCAGTAATGTTCAGTGTCGCACGTGGGAAAGTATCCGAAGGAATCGATTTTGACCACCACTATGGCCGAACCGTGCTGATGATAGGCGTCCCTTTCCAGTATACAGAGTCACGAATTTTGAAGGCTCGTCTCGAGTTCCTACGGAACAATTTCAATATCCGAGAAAACGATTTCCTCTCCTTTGACGCGATGCGGCATGCCGCTCAATGCCTGGGCCGAGTTTTGCGGGGTAAAGATGACTACGGAATCATGGTGCTGGCAGACCGGCGGTTTGCTAAGAAACGCAATCAGCTTCCGAAGTGGATCAACCAAGCAATATACGATGCAGACGTGAATCTTAGTACAGACATGGCCGTGGCCGGTGCCAAAAAATTTCTTAGAACTATGGCCCAACCGGTTGATGAAGAGGATCAGAAAGGCATCTCCGTATGGGAGATCGATGATCTGGAGAAATTCCAAGCGACGCATGCTAATCCCGAGGTCATGGAAGTGCAGCCGTAGTATAATAGAATATATTCAAAAATCAAGAAGAAATATTCGGCGAGAGACGCTGTTGAATACGTCTAATAGATATAGTATCGCCCCTAAATAGAAAACCCAGAAAAAAAAAACTGCCTCAAACCGGATTCGAACCGGTGATCTCAGCATTACTAGTGCTGCGCCTTACCAACTTGGCCATCAAGGCGAGAATGTGGTTACTTGAATGAGTGAAGATATAACAGTGCTAGAGCCCTCTAGTCACGTAGCTCAGTTACACGAGTGGTCGACCTTTTTCCTAGAGATGGCAAGCACTACCACTGCACTGTTTATCCGTAATTTTTAGGCTCCATCTACTTACCTACACCGTCGTTCTATCCGAGCACTTTGCCCGAGTGTGAGCCGTGCAATGGAACCATGCTACGGCCACTGGCACGCCCGAGTCGAGCACGAAGATGCGCATCTGAACTGTCTCGAGGTTCGATATGAGGCACCCTGCAAACAAATTAGCATCACCTGCCGCCATTTTGTACTAGCCGCTTAGACTTGACTTCCAGCTCAGCGACCCACTCGCCCAGCTCAGCCGCCAGGGCCTCCACGTAGTCGACGTACGAGCCCACCTTGTCGAGGTGTATTTGGGCAAGCTTGAGTTCCGCCGCCGCGTTTTGTACCTGTTTTGCATGCTCATCTGCCTCTGCAGCCTGCTCGTTCAGCGCGGCGTATTTCATGCTGGCATTATGGGTCACACGCTCCATGAGATCGACCTGGCCAACAAACACATCGGTGTCGACCTCGAGCTGGTACTGCATGGCCTCAATCGTACGCGTGATCTTGTTAGCTGCCATCTCAGCGGTTGTGGGCAAGCCGGCTCGTGTGGTCGTGTGGCGTCTGCTCGAATTTGTCCCGTTTTGTTTTTGTTGTTGTTGTTGTGTTTTCGCTGGAGTGACAAGATGTCAAGCCCGGTCTTGCATGTGCCTGACATGGCCCACTTCTCCCTTTCGAGCTGCTGCTGGCTGCCTCTGCGGCAACGAAGCAGGTGAGTCAGCCCCAGGATCACAAGAAGGGGGAGGTCAGGGTGCAAGCTGCTGCTGCTGCCATCCGGCTTCCGCGCGACCTAAGATCAGTCCCTCCGGCTTTCCAATAGCATTCGCTTTGTATTCTCGTCGACGCAGCACGCCAATCGCTTAGATCCCAAACCTTTGTCTAAAGGGTGATGCTCCAACCCTAACGACCAGACCCCCTTGTTATCACACCCCTACTACGTCCGAGAGTTCCGTGGCCTTGCTCGGCAGTCCACCCTGTGAAAATCTACCCACAGTTAGTTTGCGTGAACTCCCTTTTCATTATTTTTTCACTTCGTCCATTGGTACTCCTCCATGACTCTGCCGACACTGCGGCCCCCGGCGGCCCGCGCGCCCCGGCAGAAGCTGACATTAATTATGCCGGCCAATCGTTCAGCCAGCCCGATGGTGGACATGGCATCCGAGGAGGAGCAGAGCGTTTTTTCCTCGCAGATCACGGCCACTTTGTCGTCGAATGACCACGTACATACCCGCAATAACAGCGATACCCAATTCATGGAGAACATGTCCCAGACCGACTGGCAAGCCGCGGCGCGGCACGGGGATATTGTTCAGATCAACAGAATTGGCGAGGGCAGCGGCGGCTCCGTCAAGCTGTGCGAGCTGCGCAACCACAGAACGCGGTTCGCGCTCAAAGAAATAACCGCCAGCCCCAACACAGAGCTCCAGAAGCAGGTCCTCCGCGAGCTCCAGGTCAACAAGACATGCGACAGCCCCTTTATCGTCAAGTATTATGGGGCCTACCCGCTCGACGAGATTGGGTCTATCTTTATAGCGATGGAATACTGCGAGGGCCGTAGCCTGGACGCTGTCGCTAAGCAGATCCACCGCCGCGGTGGCAGAATAGGCGAGAAGGTCCTTGCTCGCGTGGCTCATGGCGTTCTCCAGGGCATATCCTACTTGTACGAGCGAAACATCATGCACAGGGATATCAAGCCCCAGAATATCCTTCTAGGAGGAGGCGGCCAGGTTAAGCTCTGCGACTTTGGCGTGTCTGGCCAAGTAGTCAATTCCCTGGCCACTACGTTTGCCGGAACGTCGTACTACATGGCTCCTGAGCGCATTCAGGGTCAGCCGTACTCGGTAACCAGCGATGTCTGGTCACTCGGGCTTACTCTCTTGGAGCTGGCGCAGGGCAGGTTCCCCTTTGCCTACGCAACTAATGAGGGCGACCTCATGCCCATTGAACTGTTGAGCCAGATTGTGTCATCGCCACCCCCAGAATTGCAAGACGAGCCAGAGCTAGGAATCGTGTGGTCGGCAACCTTTCGGCATTTTCTCAAGCAGTGCTTAGAAAGTGATTCGAGCAAGCGCGCGTCGCCGAAACAGCTGCTTTCCCATCCGTGGATTGTCGGTAACATGAAAAAAGTGGTATCTATGGACAAGTTTGTCAAAGAGGCTTGGTCGTGATTTTGATGCCGGTATTGTGGCCTGTGGCCCATGTCTAATTAAATATTCACTCTTCTGTACATGACGCATTGAAATTTTGCGAGAAGCAATTCTACCAGGTCTCTTGGATGTAAGAACCCTGTTTTTGCTTTGCGCTTACTAGGGCCCCGTCCCCGCCGCTGGCCTCGATCAATGCCTCTCGAACCGATTCAGGCATCTTACCTGCCGAGCCGCAGACAAACACAAGGCTGGTAGGCAGAAGTGACTTGACCTCGCTGGCATGTGCTTCAATCTGCTGCTGGACGTACCCCAGGCCCTCCCGCGAGAAGGCGGGGTACACTGTGAGATCCAAGTATTGCTGGAGCTCCTCCCACTCTTGGCTATACAGGTAGTCCTTATCCGCATATCGCGAGCCGAAAAACAATATTATTTTAGCCGGACCCGAATACGAGTGCAAGAGACTCCTTATGGGTGCAATTCCTGTTCCTGTTGCAACAAAAATCCCATTTTTCGTTGATTCGGTAGCCCCCAGCAACTTCAACGCATTGGTTCCTGTGTGTTCTAGCGTAACAGGTATTTTCTGCCCAGGTCCCAGGTTCTCAAGCCAACGCGTGCATAGGCCGCGTCTGATTCGACGCAAAACCGTTTTGTACTTGACGATGGCAATGCTCAGCTCCACGCTTGGGTTATCCTGCTTCGATGAAATAGAGAATTTGCGTGGCCTAATGATGGGGAACAGGTCCAAAATATATTCAAGAGGGATCTTCAAAGTCTCGAATTCAGCAACAGTTTCAACAATTGAGCGGCGTGGGCGATTGGCATAGTCGTACAAGTCTTGGAGACCATCCGCGTCCCCGCTTGAGAACTCTTCCATTTTCTCGCGCTCCCTATCCTTTGCAAAGTGAGCTGCGAGGGCGAAAAAGCTGCGGCGCGGAATTCCATTGAGGTCAAGATGCCAAGTAAATAGTGTTCGGAGGGTAAGCGGTGCTACAAGGCCGCTCTCGATCTTGGAAGCCCAGGCGTTGTCCACCGTCAAAGGGTAATCCGCGACGTCGCTCCAGCCCTGAGTCTCCAACAACGCCTCAACCTGAGTCTCAGAATTGGGCGGATACGTCACAAGGACATCGCCGGGCCGATAGCTCCAGCGAGTCTCGGGAACTAGCGATATATGCCGAACGTCTTGGAAGTGCGAGGCAGCAGTGATCCTGGTATTGCTGCTCACTGTGGCCACAGCCGTGTTGCCCCGGCTGATCCCCACGGATTCACGGTCAGCTTTACGCTTGAGTTTGTCCCGGTGAATCTCCAAGCCAAACCGGGCAGGCAGTAACTCGGTACGTGGAATCGGCTCGGCCACAATGGGGTATGTGTTGACGAAAGCCTGTAGGGCTTCTTCGAGCCATTGTGCGAACTGGGCATCCACTCCGTCCGGGTTAAGCTCGTCTCCCTCGCCATGCTCGACCAGCTCGGTCGCGCCCAGCTGGCGCAGCCGTGCGTGCACCTTGCGAACGGCCCAGTTGAAACGCGGGTACGAGGAGTCGCCGAGGCCGAAGGACGCCAGCTTGATGCCGGACAGCAGCGACGGGCCCAGGCTTTTGCGCAGCAGCTGCGGCCAGAACGGCCGCGTGTTTTGCGGCAGCGCTCCCTGGCCCGTCGTGGCGCACACGACAAAGACGTACTTGGCCGTGGCCAGGTGGGAAAACGTGGCCTGGCCAAACGGCAGCACCGCCGGGTCTATGTGAAGCCTGCGCAGCCGGTCGGCCGCGAGGTCGGCCAAGTCCGCGCTGTTGCCGGTCTCGCTGCCGAAAAGCACGAGAACGGACATTGATTGCGCCGATGGCCCCGGGCGAAGGCGGAACGGAGACTAAAGCGGCAGCTCTGGTCGGGGGCAGCGCCGGCGCCGGTCTGGCGATTTTCCAGGTCCCAAGCACACACCACACCACTCCAACTGAGTAAAGTGATGGGTGGTGTGGGTGTGATCTGGGGCGATTATGCTTTGGAGCAGAAGCCTGCTCACGTGAGCTGAAAATTCCCAGCTCGAGCACAGCAGTCGATAGGCAAGCAGGGATTGGGCTTTGCAACCGTTCCTTTCCATCCTACTCTTGGAAGAAAATGTCGCGGTTTCTGAACGCTGCTCGGCTTGCGCGGCCGGTCATGCGCTCTCTCATCCGCCCCGTGGTTCCCGCCACCCCGCTCGCGGCCCGTGCACCTGTTGCTACGCCTCTCCTGGCCGGCAGGGCGTCCCGGTTCTACTCGGGAAAGGCCCAGGAAAGCACACCGAGCGCAGAGGACGAAGCCGGCGCCCCCACGGAGGCGTCGGCCCAGGCCGCAGCCTCCGGCGAGGACGCTGCCGCGGCTGCTGCCGAGGGCGGGGCGTCGAACAGCGAGCTGACCGAGCTCGAGGCGCTCCAGCAAAAGTACGAGGCCAAGGACAAGGAGGCGGTCAAGTTCAAGGACGCGTACGCCCGGGCCATTGCCGACTTCCGCAACCTGCAGAAAACGACCGAGCTGGACGTGAAGAACGCCAAGGACTATGCGCTGCAGAAGTTTGCCAAGGACCTGCTCGAGACCATCGACAACTTTGATCTGGCGCTGGCGGCCGTCAAGCAGGAGGAGGTCGACCAGAGCAAGCCGCTCAAGGAGTTCAAGGAGGGCGTGGGCATGGTCCAGTCCGTGCTGGAGAAGACCATGGCTCGCCACGGCGTGGTTAAGCTCGACCCTATCGGCGAGAAGTTCGACCCCAAAGAGCACGAAGCGGTGTTCCAGACCGCGCAGCCCGACAAGGAGGTTGGCACAGTGTTTTTCGTCCAGCAGGCGGGTTACAAGCTCAACAACCGCGTCATTCGTGCCCCCAAGGTTGGCGTAGTTGCTGAATCTGGCTGAGCCAGGCCCGCCCCAGCGTTTTTGGCCGCCTTAGCGCCGTAGCGCCTTAGCTGCCCTAGTAGCCTAGGCCAGCCAGCCGTCTTAGCCCACCACACCTCGCGGCGGCCTCGCGGGAGCGACCGGCCCTGGTGGCCAGGTATATTGTACATAGATATTGTTACTGACGAACTTGCACTGCACCACTAGCATAACATTTTACATTCACAGCTATGTTCAACAGATGTAGCAGTAGGCAAAGGCGCGGTATATACAAATAGAAAAAATTGGAGGGAGGGGTTCTCTAGCGCACTTCGATGTCGAACTTGTCAGTGAGGTCGTGCTCAACTGCTTTTTGAATCTCGTTGATCTCCTCGCTCGTTAGCGATCTATCCATGCTCTGATAGTTGATGCGATAACACTGGCTCAGACGACCAGTCGCGGGGTGCGTGAACTCGTCCACGAGACTCACATTCTCCACGAGATCGCCTCCATTGCCGCGAACGACTTCCATCACGTCGTTCTCATGGATGGCCGTGCCCGACTTTGGCGTCCAAAATGCCACATCGCGCGAGCTTCCGGGATACTTGGACCATGGCTTGAAGGTTGTGACCTTGCCGGCCTCAAACTGCTCAAGAAACTTGGGTTCCGGGCTCCAGAACAGGCGGATGTCCGGAATGCCAAACAGGATCATGGCCGACCGCTCCAGTCCGATGCCGAACGCCCAGCCCACGCTGTCGGGAAGTTGGGCCTTGTTATACAGCTCCTGGCGGACGACCCCGCAGCCGCACATTTCGAGCCACTCGCCCTTCCACCAGATCTCGACCTCCCACGATGGCGAGGTCCAGGGGAAGTATGCCTCGATCCAGCGGGCCCTCAGCGGCTTGTGGAGATCCTCGTCGGTTGAGCCCGCCTCGATGGCGGCCTTCTTGGCTTGGTTGAACAGGTCCACCATCACCAGCTCGAGCGTGCGCTTGAGATGCTGGCCTAGTAGGGTTGAAATCTCGTCGCTGTGCGCCGCCTGCTTTGGGTTTCCGTCGTGGAACGGCGGGTTCGGGTCGTCCACGACAATCTCCGGGGTGGGCATGTCGCTCAGGCTCTGGCGAATGGCGGCAGCCATCTCCTGCTCGGAGGCGTAGTCTTTCCGCGACCACGAGCGTGCGCCCTCCATCTGGTGGAAGGCCGGGTAGTGCGTGCGGTCAATGGTGTCCCGGCGGTACACGTCGGCCGAAATGGTGTAGCCCGGCGTAGGGGTGCGCTGGAAGACCTCGATTTCGTGCGCTGACGTGTGTGTACGCAGCAGGGTGTCCTTGTTGACGTAGTATGTGTCGGTCCTGGACCGGCCCGGGTGGTCAGCCGGGAAGTCGAGGGCGTCAAAGTTGTCGTATGTGGAGACCACGGGCGTGAACTCGTTGAACGGCGTGAAGCCCATGGGCTGGAGCCGCGCCTCGATGATGCCGCGAATGATGCCGATGGGGTGCGAGGCTTGGTGGTGCAGGTTTCGGCCCACAAGGCCCGCGATGGTCTGCGGCACGTTAGTCCACTCGTCGGCCGGATATGTCGTGTTTTGGATGTTTATCGTGGACGCCGCCCTCGCTGCCCGGTGCAGCGGGCGACGCGATTGCGCCCGCACCAGCAACCTCAGCATTTGCCTTAATATCGTGCGGGAAGAACCACCAAGCTCGGGCCTACCGCACGGCGGATGATGTACAGGTAAGTGTGGGGGATCTGCTGGATTTGCTGGGAATCAATCACTCCCGCACTTACTGCCCTCGCACAGCCTGAGCACAGCCTGAGCACAGCCTGAGAGATGATGGGTTGGTGGGCGCGCGTGGCACGTGACCCATTTTTCACTTGACTAACCCGGAGGTGGTGCACTCCAAAACCAGATACTCTGTAATTCTCTCCGCCGCGAGGAACCCGAGAAACCGATATGCTAGGAGTGGGCTTTCGGCCGCTAATATCGGGGCTCGCATCCAGGCTTCTGTATGGCGTGCGTCCTGGCGCGGCCGGCGCGGCCGGCATGGTCGCCGCCGCCGCGCCGGTTCTGGGCGGAGCCGGCCAGCAGAAGCGCTTCAAGCACCAGTACGAGCCCCGCCGGGCCACGCGCGACAAGAAGTTCAAGGGCCGCGTGCCCGTGCGGACTGGCGGCTCGATCAAGGGCTCAACGCTGGCGTTCGGCAAGTACGGCCTGCGGCTCAAGTCCGAGGGCGTCCGGCTCCGAGCCATCCAGCTGAAAGAGGCCGACAACTCGATCATGCGCGCGCTGCGGCCGCTCGGCGGTGTGCTGCACCGCCGCCTGCACACGGGCCTGGCTGTGTGTGTAAAGGGCAACGAGGTCCGCATGGGCAAAGGCAAAGGTGCCTTTGAGTACTGGGCTGTGCGCGTGCCAACAGGCAAGGTGATTTTCGAGATCGATGGCAAAAACGTGCCCGAGCAGGTGGCCCGCGATGCCCTCCGCATTGCCAAAGACAAGCTTCCGGGCAACTACGAGTTTGTCTCCCGGGCCACGCTGCCCAAAGCCGGTTTTGCATCGGTGCCCAAGCCAGAAGACCGGCCCAAGGTCGACTACTTTGCTCGGGCCGAGGCCAAGCCGTCAAAGAAGTGGGCCAACTTACAGGCCAGTAAGGTAGATGACATCAAAAAGTACCTGCGCCGATGACCTGCCCTGAATATGGCGAGGCGCCCGCGTCGTCTTCGGCATTAACTATGTATATATATATAAAGGCACGGCACGCATCATTCCACTTCCACGTTGGGCCTTGCTGCTGCTCTCCATCACAGGGCACGGCAGCGCGGCGGCGGCAAAGCGCGGCGCGGCGCGGCACAGCACACCGCGACACAACACGACGCGGCACGGCCTAAGAGCGGCACGGCCTAAGAGTTGAGAATCTGCATGGTCCGAGCAGCAAATGCCTCGAGATGGAAGATCTCCTTGGAGCCGAGGCGCAGCCGGTTGTCGTACATGGCCGCATAGTCTATGATAGATCGGCGGTGGTCTTCGTCTTTCACGCGCGCGAGCAGACCTATCAGCAGCGTCTTCAGGATGACTGTGGCCGGAATGCAGTGGGCCAGTAGATCATAGTTCTTCTCGCGGATCTCGACGAGCTTTTGGGCTGTCCGGCTCTTGACCAGCGTGTCGGCCATGCCCTCGATCAGGGCCTCCCAATCTGGTCGCGGCGGGTGCTTGGGCGCCGATCCCGCCGACTGGGCGGCCATGGACTGCAGCATGAGCAGGGCCTTGCGCAGGTTCCGCCGCGAAAGGTGCGCGATTTCGGCCAGCAGCTTGTCGGCGCGCAGGGCGTCGGCCAGGTGCTCCTTCTCGGCCACGTCGGCCAGCACGCGAACTATTTCGGCCTCTGCGGGCGCGGGCACGCGCAACAGCAGGGTGCGGGAGCGGATGGGGCTCATAATGGCGCTCGTGGTATTGGCCAACAGCACGAGGCGCAGGTTGGACGAGTAGATCTCCATGGTGCGGCGCAGCGCGGCCTGGGCGTCGCGCGACAGGCGGTCCGCCTCGTTCACCACGACAACCTTGAAACGGCGGCCGGCCTTGAGATCGACCTGCTGCGACTGCGCGATCTCCTTGAGCACCTCCTGCACAACGGCCCGATCCTGGTTGCCTGACTCGGCCGGCGTGATCTCGATGTGGTGCGCGGAGGACACGGTCGACACCTGGATTTTGCGCGACGTGTCCTTGTTAACGACCAGGTCGCGCGTCTCGAGCCGGATTTTGCTCACGGACGGGCCGAACATCTGCCGCAGAATGGCGTTCACGCGGGTCTTTTTGCCCGCGCCCGGCGGGCCGTACACCAGCAGGTGCGGGATGTCCTCGTTGGCCGTCAGGTTCGTGAGCACCTGCGTGAGATCCTCATTGTAGCTGAGCGTCTCCAGCGACGCGGGCTGGTACTTTTGCACCCAGAGCGCCATCCAAGGTGTTGTGCGGCCAGGCTAGGGCTGGGCAGGTGGATCAGCGGCCGTCTAATTACGCACCGCGTCGCGTGTCGCTGGGAGAATGCGCTAGGGCTGAGCGAGGGCCGGGGCCGACCAGCACACTCGCTCCCAGCTGGCCCGGCTGGCCCGGCTGGCCCGGCTGGCCCGGCTGGCTCGGCTGGCTCCAGCGCGCCCGCCCGCCCCGTGCCACTCGCTGCCCGGCCGGCTGCGTGCATGCCTGCCGCTGGCCCGCCGCGAGTCTCTGCCGCCTGGTGCTCGATCGCGACCGTGCAGCCCAATGCAAGGCACAGCCGTGGCAGCGCAATCCTGAGACACGATTCCCTGGCAAGGCCCTGCGACTTGCGGCGGCCGCTGCCGCAGCGCGACACTGCCGCGATGCCTGACGCTGGACGAGTTTCCACAGTGCGGGAACCTCGGCGCATCAGCAGTGCGTGGCAGAGGAACCCCGCTGCCCCGCCTGGCCACTCCTGCCCCCCAGTGGGACTCTGGGAACTAGTTCGGGCGCAGAGGCCCAGGCCATGACGCCATCGTGCAGGGCCTAGCTATGCACACCACGATGGGCCCGGTCCCTTGCATTGCGAGACCCCCCGAGCCGCGCAAAGCAGCACAGGGCAGCAGACGTGCCTACCACGTCCATGGCACTTTGGATACGCAAACCGCCAAGTTTGGAACTTTTTCTTCGTTTGGTTTGCTTTGCTTTGCTTTGCTTTGCTTTGCTGTAGTCACTCTTCCCGAGTTGCGATTCAAAAGTGGTCCCAGACGCACTGGCCCTAGCCCTCGTCGCCCCTGATAAACAAATGCAATAATCACTGCCGGCAGCATCAAGAGGCTCAGGGGCAGCGGGCGAGATGAACGTCATATGGTGCCCGCACTAGCTCCTAGAATTGCTCAGTACACTATAGCGCCTTATCGGTCTGTGTTGCACCCCGCCCCTTCTGCCTGTCGGCTGCGACGGTCCTCCAACCAGCCAAGCCAGGCCCAGGCCAGGCCGGTCACGCGGAGCCGGCAGCGCGGGAAGCGGAGGCGATCATGCTACCCCACAGATCTGCCCAGCAAAGATCAAGATCAGGGCATACAACCTTAATAGACAGCTGAGAAATTGAGACTTTTGGCCGTGCAATAAGACCCCTCGCTTATCTGGTTTCTCTTGCGGGTTTACTGCGGGTTTACTTCCGGTGGCTGACATGGCATCGCAGTGTCCATTGCAGGGAACCCAGGACCCGGCGGGCCCGGCCGCGAACAGGGGATGTCCCAAAGCGCACATGTCAATATGTTTCAGGGCTGGGAAAATAAGAGGTGCGTTTGGCGTGAAGCTTTGACGAGGCGAGTTGCAAAGTTGAGTAAATACAGACCGCAAGCGCTGTTTGGCCGAACTGTCCCGCTTTCTTTGGACCTCTGCAAGCTATCTGCTCGCGTGGCATTAGTCGGGCCCAAGCCTGGTCGTGGAATGAGTCTTACTCGCGCCGCCCAGTCAGCAGGAATGCCTTGCTCGGACAACTACGTGCACTCCTTGGATACTTTAAAAATAGAACGGCACGCGGTTACCTCATGGAACTCTACGCCATGCTTAACATTCTTTTGTAAACCTTCTCGATCTGAGAAATGGTTTCTCAGGGGTTGTTTTATCTGCAGCAGTTTATTTACCACAACTGTCCAGGAGTCCAGGGCTCAGATATGCATGCTCCTGCACGTTGTATACCTCACCCTGCAAAGGTTGCGTAAACAGTGCTGGGAGGGAGGGAAGAGCGCGACACAGGTGTGGTTCTTGACTCCTACGCTCTCCTGCGGGGCGCATCATAACAGGCGGCCAGAGACAGCAGTATAGGTGTGATTCCACGCGGATTTGCTCCCATTCACTGTTCTATTTATTCCTTCTGCATATCTGCCTTAATTATTCTCTTTGCGCCCGTCTCTGCCTCTTGTGCCTCCTGGAGTCTTCCTGTTCCCGGAGCCGTCACCTAAAGACCGTACACATTTGAGGCTCACATACTACAAGAAACATGGAACAGCCTAAAGTCTCGTCGCGTCTGTCGTCGACGTCGCGCATCTCTTCGAGCATTTCTCGCCGCGTCCATCGCGAACCACGGTTTGGCGACTACATTCTTGGCTCCACTCTAGGGGAGGGCGAGTTCGGCAAGGTCAAACTGGGCTGGAAAAAGTCGGGAAACAATGTGACCCAGGCTGCCATCAAGCTCATTCGCAAGGACACCGTGCCCCCAAAGTCCTCTAGGGAAACCAAGGTGTTTCGCGAAATTAATGCTCTCAAAATCCTCCACCACCCCAACATCGTAAAGCTGGAGCAAGTCATTCAGAACGATAAGTATATCGGCATCGTGTTGGAGTACGCTTCGGGCGGTGAGCTTTTCGACCACATCATTGAGAATCGCTATCTGAAAGAGCCTGTAGCTGCTCATATCTTCTCTCAGCTGGTCTCTGGCGTCTATTACCTCCACTCCAAAGGCATTGTCCATCGTGACCTCAAACTAGAGAACTTGCTTCTTGATAAGAATAAGAATGTGATCATCACCGACTTTGGATTTGCCAATTCCTTCCGGAAGGGCGGAAACCAGCTTATGGCCACGTCTTGTGGTTCGCCATGCTACGCGGCTCCTGAACTCGTGGTCTCGGACAGAAAGTATGATGGCCGGAAAGTCGATGTTTGGAGCTGTGGCGTAATTCTGTATGCAATGCTTGCTGGGTACCTTCCCTTTGATGACGATCCAGATAATCCTGACAGTGACAACATCACAAAGCTGTACAAATACATCACTTCTACGCCGCTAACCTTTCCTGAGTATTTCCCTCCTGCTCCACGAGATCTTCTCCGCCGAGTCCTCGTTCCTGATCCAGAAAAGCGCATATCTCTCAACTCTGTGCGTTCGCATGCATGGCTGGCCCCACATGCGGCGTTTCTGTCTGTTACGCCCAAAGAATGGGACGATATTTACAGGAACCAGGCAGCTTCGACTACGGAGGAAGCGGCGTCGCAATGCGCTGCAGCCTCTGGCCGCGTCCAGTCTTCTTCTGCGATCTCGACAGCGACTGCAGGCACCCCGCAACAGAACCCAGCCGTGGTTGCCGCAGCCTCTTCAGGCAGCAATGTGCCCCGCTCGCAGAGCACGCGCATCAAGCCTGTGGGTGACCGTCCTGCGACTATGAGCTCGCGCAATCATAATCAAGGTCATGTTCGCTCCAGCTCCGTAATGCCGGCTTATGTAGGTGCTGCGGCCGCTGCAAAAAGTGGTCTTGCCAACCTCGCGAACACGAACTCCAGCTCACCAACTATTCCCACGCCGTCTGCGAAGCGGCAATCTGCCATGGCGGCCATTGGGCAACCCCGACCTACTCACACATCTACTATCCGCAGCCACGGCGGAGGCGCACCGGCGGCGGATGCAGTCAACCGTACACCCACCAATGATCAGCAGCAGCAGCAAACCACATCTGAAGAGGTGTCCTCGTTGGGTATTCCCATTAGCCCTGAGCGAAAGTCGCGCCTGCCCCCGCCGCGATCAAAGCCGCGGCCCACCAGTTTCCAGCCGCATTTCGCCATGAGCCCGCTCGAGTCCTCCAGCGGGTTTTCTCTTTATACCCCGAAGGCGTCGCAGCCTCGTGTTGAGGTAACCCCAGGCTCAAGCAAATCTGGAGAAATTTCTCGGCCTCTATCGTTTGTGCAATCGCAGAGCTCTCAAGCTCTGGCTTCGCTTTCGGCCCATCAGCCTGGCGTACGCAGCGAGAAGTCGGATGGCTCCGTGGCCGACGGAGAAACCTCGCCCCAGCTTAATGCCGCCCCGAGCATCAAAGGTAGCAAGCATGGTCCGGAACGTAGCGTTGACGTTTCGAACTATCCGTTCTCTGGAGAGGCGGCACTACCGCCTCAGCCTCCCAGCCCGTTGTCAAGTGAGATTGATGAGGAACTTATGGTACCTCCGGCGGCCCACTCTACTGAGAAGCCCAATATGGTGTCGGGATCTCCGGCCACGTCTTCTGATTTGAGCAAACCCGCTGAGACTGGCGCGGGAGCGGCGGCGGCTGTTGGCGCTGCCAACCAACATCGGCTTGGTCAACATCGTGGCGAGTCGACTTCATCAGTCGCGACACGGGCGAGCTCTGGTACATCAAGCGGGCGCCCTCAGTCCTCGGTGCCTGTTGCTAGGGCCAGCAGTAGCACACAGCATCGTCGCGGAAGCAGCCTTTCGCAGAGCTTTCAAAAGTTCTTTGGGAGCTCGTCTGGCTCAAATACGTCTTTGGCTAATCACCCTTCGACCGCGAGCGCTGCGTCACATTCCCGGCGCCATTCTGCGGTACCTGTGGCTATCGGTAGCAGCGCGTCGACCGGGCGTGCGCCTTCCGGTTCAGATCGCAAGCGGTACAGCGTTGCGCCTCATGTAGTGCCAGCCATCAAGGAGGAGCAGGGCGACTCGAGTATGGATGCGTCGCGGACGAGTCTTCGCGGGCAAAGTACAGTTGGCGGCCCTGCGGGGTCCCCGATCCCACCCAAGGAGTCAGCTGCGCGCAAGATGGTCGCGTTCTTCAGACGGCGGTCGTCGGTGGCCCATGGGGTCTAGGCTTACGGACCGCGTAGAGCCACGCAGAATCGACCAGTTTAATGTTCCTAGCTGAGAACGCCTTTTGGTCCAATTTCTTGCTATCCCACTAGCTGGGCTCGTGTAATGTTACTCTTGCTTTTCTTTTTGGCTGGTAATGCATAGTGTTATTTATGTACAAGGTCGTAAATAAAAAAAAATGTCATGTTTTGATTTACAGACTTTTGTGCGCGCCCAGCGTGTTGAGCGCCGCGTTCGCGGGCATTGTGTCGGGGCTGCCACCGGTGTCCCGCATGTACTGACCCACAAGGAGGTTGGCCCGGAAGAACTTGGACACGCAGCGGTCGACGCACACAGACTCGCCCTTATTCAGGTCCTCTTCCGAGTAGAACTTGGGATAGCACTTGCGCTGGCAGTTGGCCACGATGTTGGAGTAGAGGCTCAGGAAGGAGTCGTACTCCAGCTCGGCCATTCTCATGCGCTGCGGGTCGACCTCGAGGCCGCCCAGGCCCATGAACATCGACATGGCGACTGTGCAAAGAGTTCACGATTGATTGTGTCAGCTGGGGGGAAGTTTGTCACTCCGCAACAGGGGGGCGGCGGCGCCAGATGAACGGGCCGCTGAGTTTGGGGAACACAGACGCGTTAAAACCTCTGGACCATCTATCCCAGCTCCACATACTGAATTCTGCTGTGTCCCCGCAGGAATTGCGCAATAGTTGTAAAGCTCATAGTGCCGCGCGCACGGACGTTACCTTAGCTACCTGACGTTCTACCGAGCGCGCGAGCTAGCTAGTCACCTGATCTGCGTTGTAATGCACGAGGCTGGGCTCCCCTACAGGGAGTGCAGCTGGCGGCGGCGGCGGCACCTGCGAGGACTTACTTGCTTGAGCTTGCTATGGCTGGGAATAGTCGTACGCGCGCGCGCGCCTAGTGCAGATTCAAAACCTGACGTAGACGCAGGGCTGTGCTGTGCTGGCCACTGTGGAGCAGGCATGCAGGGACGTGAAAAACGGTCGACGCAAAGATGCTTCGAAAATACGCATCCGTCTGCCCCCTTCCAAACCGATTAGGAATTTTTCCCCGCCACCAATTCGAATAAATGGCCGAGCTGGCGCTCGTGAACTCGAAGGGCTTCGGGCCCGGGGTTGTGCAGGTGCCTCCAACGCCCTAGCGAGGCCAAACTTGCCAGCAAGCAACCCGCAGTAACGGGGCAGCAAGGGTAGGGGCGCTGCAGGGTCACGAGCGAGCGTGCAGCGGGACCAGCAGGAATATATAAAGCAGCCACATTGCTGCCTGGCCGATCCCTTCCCCCGAAATAACAGGAACAATGACGCTGTACTATAGCCTAGTGTTTCTCATCCTTGTGAGCGAGATGATTGCCTTCATCGTGCTAGTGGCGCCCATCCCCCAGCGGGCGCGCCGCCAGCTCGTCACGGCCCTGCACAAAAATCCGTTTGCGTCGCAGATCTCCCTCACGCTCAAGTTTACGTACGGCTTTATTTTGGTGCTGTTCGTCGACTCGGTCAACCGCACGTGGCGTGTCCAGGAGGAGCTGCACCAGGCCAAGGCCCGCCCGGGCAACGCCTTTTCCGACCGTGACGACTATCTTGCCCGCAAGTTCTATGCCCAGCGCAACATGTACCTGTGCGGCTTCACGCTGTTCCTGTCGCTGATCCTCAACCGCACTTACTACCTTGTCAAGCAGGTCTTGGTCACGGACGGCACCGCATCCACCGCCGAACTCACAAGCGGCAGCAAAGAAAACGTGGCCGAGCTCAAGAAGCAGCTGGCCCAGAAGGATGCTGAGCTCAAGGCGCTCAAGAACCAGAGCGGCGGCCTGAGCCGCGAGTACAACCGGCTCTCAGACGAGGTTAACGCCAAGAACCCGCCCGTCAATAAGAAGACCCAGTAAATAGTTGCTGAGGGCGCCGAGCCGCTCAACCCACCATACATTTTACCCAGTCCGCTTTGGCCACCTGATTTTGTCTACGGCAGTATTGTTGGCCAGAGTAGTTTTGGACTTACTTAAGCCCACAAATAAAGATATACATTAAATATGGAGCGTGTTCACGCTGGTGCAGCTGCCGAGATCTAATGCCACCATTTAACGGGAGGCCTCGGTCGCGGGAACCGCCGCTGCGGGCACTTGTGCGGGCTGAGCCGCGGCTGCGTATGAGTTACTCTTGTGCTTGGGCTCAAACTCAAACGTGCTCGGCGCAGGGCCCAGGAACATCTCCGACACCTTGATCCAGTCCTTGTAGTTGTCGCTGGCAAGCAGCGTCTCCAGCTCGTCCCGGCCCTGGAAAGGCGGAGGCCGGTCGTTGAGCTTCGGCGGCAAGTACTCCAGCAGCCCCACCGGCACGTACCGGTGCGTGAACGACATCCACTCACACAGGTACCGCCGCGTTTGGTTCACCCCATACTCATCCGACCCCCAGTGCTCCAGGCCATAGTTGGCGTACTGCCTCAAGTACTCGAGGCGCTCGGCCGCCGACTTGTCGAGATACTGTCGTGAGTCGATTTCCTCGAAAATCCACGGCTTAATCAACGCCCCGCGGGCTACCATGCACGTATCCACGCCCTGTTTGTCGATATGTTCGTACCAGTCTTCCCAAGAGTAGACATCGCCATTGCCCACAATCCACGGCTGTAGCTCTCGGTCGGCCCGCTCGGCCTTCACGATGTCGGCCACCTCTCGGATGTACTGCCAGTCGGCTTCGCGCGTGTACCGCTGGGCGCGCGACCGGCCATGCAGTGTAATGCAACCGACCTGCTCGTCGGCCACCAGGCGACGTACCAAAGTTTTGGCAGTTGGATGGCCATCTTTGGTACCCGTCCTGATCTTGATTGTCACAGGAATAGTACCACTCACCGCATTCATGCCCCGCACCATACGGATGATCTTGGCCGGATTATCCAACAATGCGGACCCGGCGCCCTGGCGATACAGGAGGTCAATAGGGCAGCCGCAGTTCAGGTTCAGCTCTCCCGTGCCAGGTGCAAGGTCGGCGATGGTCTGCGCAGCCTTGACGGCGTGCCAGGGCTTGGACGCTGCTAGTTGGACCACGTAGTTGGGCTGCTCGCTGCTGTGGGCTCGTGCGAGCGCCCACTCAGACTTCGACCCCTGAATCAGAGGGAGGCTCAGGGCCATTTCACTAAACGTCACGTCTGTGCCGAGTGTCTTCATCAAGCGGCGGTAGGGGAGGTTTCCGACGGTGGTAAGGGGGCTCAGAACTTTGGCGTTTTTATAGCTGAGGCGTCGCTTCTCCACAGGCCGCAGAACGCCTTCCGTGTACTCGGCGTAGCTGTCTCTCTTGGCATCGGGACCTACTGAAGGGCCACTGCTGTTGTCATTTTCTTCCTGGCGCTCCTTTTCTTGGGTTTCCGCCCACTTTAAATACTTTTCGGACTTGGACATGTCGTACAGCTTGCGTTGCAGCTTGTGCTGCGTATCTGGCGGGACCCTGTTGAGCTCGAAGTTGACTTTAGTGACCTCCTCCTTTTTTGTCTCGTCAACAACCAGCTTTTCGCCATCAAAATGCGACGATAGCCAGCGGCACTTGATTCCGGCTGGGCAAAACCCCAGAGCGGCAAAAACCGGGCAGATACCTGGTAGGTCTTCTGGTTTGCTTGCGATATACTTGCTCATATCGTGCTCGAACCTGCAAGAGGGCCCGAACTTGCACAGGCCCGAAGCGTCTTTTTCCTTCTCGCAGAAGCGCACAGTCTCTTTGGCCTGAAGAACATTGCGGTTCTTGTTTTGCCCACGATTTTTCTTCTTATTAGAGCCCTTACTTCCCGGGGCCGCTCCTGGATTGACCCGTTCAAGCCCGGCCTCCTCGGCGCGCTCGTCCTCATACTCGATCTGTTTTTCAGTCGGCGGTCCTCGCCCCCCAGGTTTCTCCACCCTGAATTCGAGCTTGATTGGTGCGATGCCCTTGATTCGCTCAAACTTCAGCTTTTTTGCTGGTCTCTCTGCTACTTCGACGTCGGCCATAATCGTAGAGGCTGTAGACTGAAGCAGCTAAAAAATATATTTCACTCCTGCATGACCAAACCGCGGCACGGAGTCAGCTGATCCAACCGATCCCAGCCAGCTCGAGCCGATAAGGCTTGCCGCGCTGTGCTGCCAGGGATGGGCGGAACAGGTTACCAACCCATGGTTGTGCTGTCGCCGCAAGCCGTAAGTTGATGCGCTTTTGCTGCAAGTGTAGTTGGAACATCGATAACTCGCGTACGATGTCGATGCTATAAGTATACAGCTATACAGTGCACTGCCTTGAGCTCAATTCAACACGGTATTGTCACGTGGGCCCTGCTCGCCCGCGCGGCGCCCAAACGCCTCGTAGCTTCTCTACACGCAGCCGACAGCACAGCGAGCTGCCCAGCCCTAGCGTGCGCGGCCGGTGACCTGGCCGGCCAGCTGACTGTGCGCCATCAGGAACGAAGGGCCAGCATTTGACACCTGTCACACCGATAAACCTCTCCACACATTTGGTTACGTCTGCGCGGTTCAAACACACAGTGGCCAGTTCGCAGCATTTTTCCGCTAATGGAGGTTCTCGAGTGGTATCGCGGGGTTCCCCCGGTCACGCGAGCGGTGCTCACGGTGTCTGTGATCTTAGCGACGCTGGAATCGGTCGGCGTCGTCAAAAACGGGCTGCCGTTCGCCTTTGTGCCCGGCCGTCTTTCCACAGGCGAGTTTTGGCGGCCCCTCACCGCAATGTTTTACTTCGGCCCGTTGTCCATCTCGTTTTTCGGGTCGGCCATCTTCATGGTCGGTGTCAGCACAACGCTCGAGGAGCACCACTTTGGCTCCAAGGGCTACGCATGGCTGCTGTTCATGGCTGGCGCCGTCTTGCTTGCCGCATTCCCCCTGCTCAAGCTCAAGTACCCTGGCGAAGCGCTTGTGGCCATGTTGGCCCACCTCTGGACCCGCTACCAGGAGGATGTGCAGATCATCGTTCTGTTTGTGCAAGTCCCTCCGTACTACGTGACCTTTTTATATCTCTTGTTCCAATACATGGCAAACTTGTCGTTCCGACAAGAATTGATTGGCGTTGTGCTAGCACACCTCGTGTTTTACTGCAACACAGTTCTACCCTTGACGAGAGGTGTCAATCCACTAGCCCTCCCGTTTCTACAAGAACCAGCAAGGTGATGACCCCCGCCCGCCGACGACCTGAATGAGCATATCACACACACACACACACACACACACACACACACACTACTACTGTATGTATATATATACATATATTTTTTATTTTCTTTGAGTGCGCTTAAGCAAATGCAATGGAATAAATAGTGAGCTGTGCTTTGCCGGAAGGCGAGATGCGGAGCTAGCTCTGTAAAGAAATTGCCTGCACCTCCGGAACGATTTTCGTAACCTCCGGCTCCATCATATGAGCTTCGGGAGCAGACTCTGTCTCTGGCTGGAGCAGGTCGCGTGCTCCCGGCAGCCAAGGCCAGGCAGCGGTCTCGCCAAAGCCGGGTTGACCGCGGCGCCGAAGCTCAAAGTGAGTATCAAACCAATCAAGTAGCTCGACGGTCGATGCGCACATGTTCATGCTGCGCTTTTCCCGGCGTGTCAACTCGAATGTAGCCATTTCGCTCATATGATGCTGAATGAGTTGAAACGGCAAGCCATAGGACATTGCGTGATCCCAAAATAGCTCAATGGCACGCCACGGCGTTGTTTCGTAGCCAGCAAAGATGCCCGGGTTGGCTAGGATGCCACGCACTGCCATAATTCCGTCAACATTTGTGAGCGCCGCGATTTTATTGAGGTCTGAGGGGGCGAAACAGTCGCCATTAGCCACGACGGGGCAGGAGACAGCGGCTTTCACCGCGGCAATCGCGCCGAAATTGGCTGGAACGCTCGAGCGGTCGATCTTTCGCCGGCCATGCACTGTAATAAAGTCTGCCCCAGCCCGCTCGACAGTCTGCGCAAACCGCATGGTTTCGTTGACATCGGTATGAATGCGGATTTTGACTTCAACGCAGAACGAGGAGCCGCACGCTTCTTTCACGGCTCGCACCATCCGGGCAACCTTGTCGGGTTCCGTCATTAGAGCAGCGCCAATGCCCTCGCGCGTTTGTTCTTTGACGGGGCAGCCGCAATTGATCCCAATGCCGTCGCAAAATGGCCGGATCATCGTAGCAGCCCGGGCAAGGTCGAGCTCATTGTTCGCACCAAACTGCACTATTAGGGGACCGTCACCAGCGTTGGTCGTAAAGTCAGAGTCCCGGGCCACCCGCGCCCGAACAAACTCCCGGGCCAAAATCATAGGCGTATATACGATCACATGTGGAGACAAGGCCCGGACAGTGGCCCTGAAAGGCAGCTTGGAATAGCGGACCATAGGGCCAGCCACATGAACTAGGCGCCCTTCTTTCTTGGCCCTCGCAAAGATTTTGAGAGGGTGGTTCCTAGGGTCTCTCATGAAGCACTCGATAAGGCTAAACCAGCACCAAGTAACCAGCGAGACTGGATCCGCTACTAGGGCGCCGTGAACTTTTCAGCTGAGTCAGATGGCTGTCATCACTTTTTTTTTTTTTTGTGATCATAGGGCTGCAGCCTCGTCTGCCTGTTGTTAACGTTCGTCCAACAACAACAACGACGGCAAGAAACTGTAAGTACGGAGATGAGGACAACTAAAATCGTTTACCACAGTGGCAAACAGTGGGCTTGTTTTTAGCTCACAGCTGCGATGATCCTATTTATGTCATAGTTACACTGATCCGACTAACCAGCCTTTTGTACTGTTTTGCGGTGAAGCTCTTTGGGGCCCTTTGTGTATTCTGGTGCATCAAACTATCTAAATTAGTTATTATAACTTGTTTGAAACCTTGCAACAAATATTTATTGGCCATATGGCCGACAATGCCTTTATCAGTCAGGCACGCGCAGTGTTTCCTATAGGGCAGCCGTGGGCTGGCACCCTAACCCGGCCGTGACTCTTCGCCTACTGGTTAAAAAACCACGAGCGGGTCTGATTTCGATTTCTTTCAACCTTTCTCGCCTGGGCGATTTATGAGATTCTTCTCTTCTAAAACTTCTCAGGATTACATTGCGGCTTTGTTGTGGAAATCCGACCAATATTGAAATGTTTGCTTCCCGCGCATCTTTGAAACCTCTTTTCTTTCTGCCTGCCGCGGCTGCCGCTCGGCCCGCCTCCATTCGGGCCGCCCGTCCGGCGCTGCGGCTTTTCTCTGTTTCTCGCTTTGTGGCTGCGACCACGAAAGCTGATTTGGACCGCGCCACGCTGACCATCCGCGGCGGCGGCGTTTTCGATGGCCTTTCTTTTGGCGCCAACACAAACGTGTCAGGCGAGGCGGTGTTCTCAACCGGCATGGTAGGCTACCCCGAGTCCATGACCGACCCTTCTTACCGCGGCCAGATTCTTGTGTTTACACAGCCGCTTATTGGCAACTACGGCGTGCCCTCCTCTACCGAGCGTGACGACATGGGGCTACTCCAGTACTTTGAATCCCCACACATCCAGTGCAAGGGCATTGTCGTATCCGATGCAGCCATGGAGTACTCCCACTGGACCGCTGTGGAGTCGCTGGGTGAATGGTGCAAACGCGAGGGCGTTGCCGCAATCACCAACGTGGACACCCGTGCCATTGTCCAGCTGCTGCGCGAGCGCGGCTCCTCGCTCGCCCGGATCACGGTCGGCGAGGAGTACGATGCCGACGAGGACGAAGCCTTCTACGACCCCAGTGCCGTCAACCTGGTGCACAAGGTCAGCACCAAGGCTCCCTTCCACGTTCCGGCTGCCCCAGGTGTGTCTGGCGAGCCCATCCATCTGGCTGTCATCGACTGCGGCGTCAAAGAGAACATCCTGCGGTCCCTCGTGTCCCGCGGCGCGTCCATTACTGTTTTCCCCTGGGATTATCCGATCCATAAAGCCGCTCATCACTTTGACGGCATTTTTATTTCCAACGGCCCCGGTGACCCCACTCACTGCGCCCCTACGGTCCACCATCTGCGCCAGACTTTCGACACGTACGACGGCCCCATCTTTGGCATCTGCCTTGGTCACCAGCTTCTGGCCCTGGCGGCGGGCGGCAAGACGATCAAGCTCAAGTACGGCAACCGGGCGCACAACATCCCGGCTCTCGATTTGCAGACCGGCACTGCCTACATCACCTCGCAGAACCACGGGTACGCCGTTGATGTCGATACTCTGCCCTCCGAATGGAAACCGTACTTTATTAACCTCAACGACCAGAGCAACGAGGGCATGTACCATACCTCGCGCCCCATCTTCTCCACCCAGTTCCACCCCGAAGCCAAGGGCGGTCCCCTGGACTCGGCTTTTTTGTTTGACAAGTACCTGGACAACGTGCGCGATTTCAAACAGCAGAAACGTGCCAAGGGAATTCAGGACCAGCCCATGTCTCCGCTGTTCGTAGATGTGCTAGCCAAGGAGCGCGTTGGCGTGGAGGTCAACCCTCAGTTCTAAAGAGGACGCCCGCCCGGCCGTGTACCAGCCTTGTTTCTTTGGTCTGGCCGCTGCTAGAAAGCCTAATGCTAGAATCTTCGTAGAACTTTTTACATAGTGTGAAGCAGCGCGAGCACGTAGAACACGTTGTCAAACTGATGTCTACATCCAAAAAAGAAAAAAAAGGAAAAAAAAAAAAATTAGCTACAGAGTCATTTCAGAAGATGGCCAAGCGGTACTGCTGGCGCTATGTGCAAATGAAGCCTTTTACTGGCGCAATCCGAGAACAAAAACACGCGCAACGCGGCAGGAGAACCGTTCACTGCCGACCGTAGTCCCATCCCTGGTACTGCTGCGACTGTTGGGCCTGGTGTTGCTGCTGGCCCTGGTGCTGCGCCTGGTCGCCGCCGGCGTATGCCGCATACAGGTTCTGGTAGTTGTGGCCCTGCTGGGCTCCCTCGCCGGGCTGTCCATGAGCTTGCCCAGGCTGGCGGTAGTAGTACCCACCAAAGTTCTTGGCCGCAGCACCGCCTGCAGGCGAACCTACGCCGTACTGCTGGGTCTGAGGCTGCTGGCCTTGCTGCTGCTGTTGGCCCTGCTGTTGCTGCTGGCCCTGCTGTTGCTGTTGCTGGCCAGGGAACTGGGGATAGTTTTGGTAGTAGTAGCCGTAGGTAGGGGGGTTCATAAAGTAAGGTTGGTTACCATATTGGCCGGCCGATGGCGTGCCCGCCTGAACAGATGGCGAGGCGGTGTTTTGGTTAGTGTCGTAAAGAGACGAGTGGCTACCGCTGGTCACGCCAGATTGGGGCTGACCATGCTGCTGGCCAGGGGTGTTCTGCAGCTGGCCCTGCTGGCCATGTTGACCGTACTGTGCTTGTTGGCCAGGGTGCTGGCCGTAGTAGTAGGCAGACTGCTGGTCCGCATAGCCCTGCTGGTAATCACTCGAGTAGTTGTAGCGCTGAGCCATCGGGTAGCCGTACAGGCCGTTGGAATAGCCGTAGCCATACTCGTACGGCTGAGGCTGGCCAGGCGCCGGCGACTGCGATTGGGCGTATCCCTGGTGGGCCTGTCCATAGTTGGCACCCTGGCCAAACTGACCGAGTGACTGAGCCTGAGAACCCGGATAGCCATACTGCTGTGATGGGTACTGCTGAGAAGGAAACTGTTGATGGGGCTGAGTGTGCTGCTGAGGAGCCTGAGGGATCTGCGGTGCTTGGGCAGCAGTCTGGCTGGGCTGCGTAGCAGCGTTCTGCCGGGCAGCCGGCAGCTGAGCCGATTTCTCGGCGGGCGCAGCTCCGCTGGGTGTAACGGCTTGATCTTCAGCAATGCCAAGTGACCCGAACCGGACATTCAGCTCACCGGAGCTAGCACCAGCATCGGCATCGGTCGGTGCCTCGGCGGCAGCACCGTCCGGAAGCACAACCTTATTCTTTCCGCCACGGCCGCGGCGGCGCTGGCGACGCTTTTCCTTGTCTTCCTCGGATGCGCCAGCACCCGAGTCAGTCCCACTAGTAGCAGCCGCAGTAGCAGCCGCCTGAACGGCAGCGTCACTGACGACTGGGACGCCCGCGGCGCCAATTTGGCTGGGCGCAGTCGCGGGAGCAGGGGCCACAGCGGGTACAGGGGCAGGAGCAGAAGCGCCGAGGACAGCAGCCCATGTGAGCTTCTGACTGCTCAAAGCGCCGGGTGCGGGTGTCTCCGCTGTGGATGTCTCAGGGACGGGAGCGGGCTTGGGAGCAGCAGCACTGACAGCGGTGCCATTGGATTCCTCATTGGTGGGTCTCTTTTTACGGTCTTTTCGCTCAGCGTCAGCGGGGTGAGAAGCCGGTGTAGCTTCATTCTCAGCTGTCAAGGCGTCGATAGCTACAACGCCGTCCGTGCTAGCGGGTGTCTGCAACAGCGCCTCAGGCAAAGATGGGCCAGGCCTCTTCTGGGTGACCGCGGGCTTCTGAGGCGTCGGATCTGCCAAGATTTGTGCCCAAGTCAGCTTAGCAGGAGCTGGCGGCGCTTCTGGCTTCTGCTGCTGCTCGGATTTGGCTTTACTGCTTGCCTTAGCAGTGGGTGCTGGTTTGGTCTGCAGGTCTCTAGCTGCCTGGCCCGCCGGGTGCTTACCAGACTTCTGCTGCTGCGGCTGGTCCGATTCATCGCGGCGCCGGCGCCGGCGTTTGTCGTCTTCGTCGCTGGTAGCTTCTTGACCCTCTTTGCCTGCGACAGGCGCGTTGCCAGCACGGGGCGGGCGTTCCCGGGGGCTTTGCCCATCCCGAGCAGCGGATCTTTGTGAGCGGTTTGCACCGGCTTTGTCGGACTTCGACGCTGCGGACGCCGCACGCGTGTCCTTCTTGGTCTTAACTTCGTCCCATTGCGTCGCCACGCCCTCTGTGATACGCTGCACCGCGGTTTCCAGGTCGCCCAGCGTGTCCGAGAGCAGAGCAGTCAGGTCGACCTCGCTCCACGCCGGAAACATTTCGCGCAGCGATGCTAGCGCAGACGCCGGCTGGCCGGCAGCGGCCGAGTCGGCCTCATCTTTTGCAGCTTTGGGGCTCGCGGTGTTGCCAGCCCGGGCTCCGCGACGGCGCGGCCGGGACGGCTTTTCCTTGCGCGCCTCTGTGCTCATCCAACTGTTGTGTGTACCTGTGTTCAACCCGCTCCAAACAAGATGTCTGTCGGCTCGGGGTCTACTGGCTGTGCGTAGGGGGCAGAGTGATGTGGGAAGGTTGGTTTTTTTCTGCTTGGCGGCTTGGGTGTTTTTTGCTGGTGCACACCTACCCCGGCTTGGGAGTAACGGGCGGGACCAGCTAGAGCCGCCGTGAAAAATCTGTCCCCTAACCCGGTGGTGCTGGCCCCCCACGCTGTGTTTGGCGGGAGATGCACGATGCAGCAGCGGCACCTTGAGCGGATCGGTGCAAGACGATCAATCAAAGGTAGGCAAGGCACGTAGTCCTGCCCTGAGTCCGTTCCTGCAGTAGCTGCGAGAGTTCGTCAAACCGGTGCATGGCACGGCAGGGGCTCGGTAGAGTGTAGAGTCATCGTACACCTTAGGGTCACCGTAGAGTCACCGTAGAGTCTCGGCAGAGTCTCAGTTGACGCAATTAGATTGCTAATATTAAGAATAACGACAATATAGAGCTGAGCACAGCGTGACTGTACTGCCTCATTTAAGCATGGCACCGCTACTCTCAGCTCGTGCGGTGCTGGGCATTATGAAGACTGGCAAGCGCCTTTGGCCATTGTCTGTATTTTTGTGGGAGGCAGCTCGTCCATCAATTTGAGCTTGCGATACAAATCCAGCTAACTCCAGGAGTATGTAGAGAGCAGCTCAAATGAGCTGAGTGGGTGCGTCAGAATAGTTATAGGCCGTTCGTAGAGAGGGCCATCAGCCCTGCACCAAGAACCCAACAAGACACGGCTCCAATATATGCTCAAAGTTCACCCAGCGGTGAATCTGATTAAACATTTTCGTGCCATCCCTCCCGCACACCCACAAAAGCATCTCGACGCCGCCAGGGTGAAAGTCCAGATACGGCGAAACATTGTACACCTTGCCCTGCAGGGCTGTCCAGCCGTCTTCGCGGGTATTGTGTTTGGCAATCTCGGCCATTGTGACCTTGATCGGCCCGGGAGTGTCAATGCCCCGCAGATTGGCTCCCGATTTGCGCAACGCAGCCCAGTCCATGGGTGAGTGCCCCGGGCCCAAAGAAACCTTTGATCTGCCGATCCCGCCAGAATCACCCTCGGACGACTGGCTGGGCATGCCACTAACAAATGAGCTGCTTGGTGTTGGGGCCAAAAAGTCTGATTGGCCCGCCGATTGGCTTGGCCCGGGCGGTCTGTTTAGCTTGGCAGCCGCGGCTCCCCGAGCGGCGCTGGCGCTGGACGGAGGAGGAGTGACGGGCGGCGGCATGGCCAGTGCGTCACTGCGAGCCTTCTGAGAGCTCGCGTCACGATCTTTCTCAGCCGCACTGGGTTTTTCTGGTTCTGCTTTGGCGGTTTTGCCGACGTCTGCGCCGATCCGGGCCGTGTTCCGTACTTCCAGAGCCGGCTCGACTAGCGTCGGGGGTGCTGGAGGCTTAATATCGCTTGCAGGAGCCTGCCTACTCATTCTCAAGCGAAACGCCAGAAATGCGACCGCCAGGGCTGCCAGCGACACCAGGGTCTTCCACAGAGTCATCTTCCAAGCTGTCCCCAGCCCCGCAGATCTCTCCACTAGAGTGCTCCCAAATCTAAGCACCCACGCAGCGAGCTGCGGGCTGGTCGGCCTGCAATAGTTTAGGTACTCGGGGCAGCGGACCGCCCCCTCGGGGGGGAATGAAAAGTGTCGGCAAATATTTACTATGTTTTTGAATACTGAAGTCTACCTTGTTTACTTTGAGCGACCCTTAGCCCTTGTCTTGATCCTGTACAGCGTCTGATATTGGTTTCTTCCTGCCGTATGGGTCTCCTCAGGTGCAAAGCAAGATGGCCAAGTCTCCGATCCCAATGCGCCCGACAACCGCGATCCAAATCTGGGCCCCACCACTTCCTAACTATTTATGGTTTATTTGGCCCACACATACCCCGTTTTGGTCAAAGACGTCGTTGAGCTCTCCCGTTCCGTCTTATCGCTCTACATGTGGTAACCGATAAGCGAAATTACTGAGTCAGCAGCGTATCAAGTTGTTGCCTATCGATTGCCTCTGCTAGCGCAAATTTCCAAGACGGCCTGAAGAATTGCTGGATCAAACTCACAGTCACCCCCTATTGTGCGCGGCTCCCATACATTTAAGGTCTGCTAAAATATTCCCCTGCGGCTATTTGTGTGGTGTCCCTACTCTGTTTAAAGGCCCCAAAGTCGCTCTCAATTATTTATGCTTCGCCGTCTTTACTGGGCCACTGGTGCATTGATCCTTTCGTACATTCTGTGGCCCACGGTTGCACCTTGGCTGTCTAGAATCGTGGGCTATTCAAGCGGTGACGCAAAAATGCTTGGCCGCCACCGAGCAAAGCGGCGCCTGACCGTCGGACTGATCAACCCAGGGAACCACTGCTTTGCCAACGCAAATCTCCAGGCACTTGCTGCGCTGCCCATCCTTTATACCTATCTCACGGAACTCTCCTATTTATGTCCGCAGCTCGACGCTGGCGCGGGACTGGTTGCCGCTGAGACCTCTGGCGGCTCCGGCCGTCCCGTGGCGCCTTTGTCGGCTGCCCTGCGGCAAATGGTGTTGCAACTCAACGAAGAGGTGGCGGCTCCTAAAGCCGTCTCACCTTGGCCACTGCTGGCGGTGGTCGAATCTATTTATCGCTCGCGGCTGTCGCGCAACCAGCACGATGCCCACGAGATGCTGCATCTGCTGCTGGAGACCCTGGACGCGGAAAACACGCGTCTGCGCAAGCAGCTGGGTGGACAAGCGAATCTGGTGCCCCGATTCGTATTCCAGGGTAGCACTGTGGATGTTATTCGCTGTACTCGCTGTGGGACTTCTACAGCCAAGCCAACAGACTTCCTAGTCCTCAGTCTGACCGTGCCCCAGAGCCGGCATGCTCGGCTCGAAGATATTTTGGCCGATATGCAGCATCCAGAGCGTATCAGCGGCTATGGATGCATTGTATGTCGTGTTCGCGCTGTGCTCAATGCTCCCGTCAATGCACCTGCCGTGGCACAAGAGCTCAAGAAAAAGCTGGAGCCATTTGCGAACTCCCCTCGGGATATACCGGCTGAGATTGAAGCGGCTCTGCCCACTGATGTGACTTCAGTAATCGAAAAGTCCACGCGGATCGGCCAACTCCCGGAAGTATTTATTCTGCATCTCTCTCGATCCATTTTCATGTCCATGGGCGCGTCGCGCAACCCGTGCAAAGTAGGAATTCCCGAGACACTAGACATTCCGGGCAAGAACGATGGGGGAGTACCTACTCTGCGGCGCTACAAGTTGTTTGCTACCATCCGGCATTCCGGAACACACCATATCGGACACTACGAAGCTGCTCGGCGCAGCGACCCGTTCTGGCAAGATTTGCATCGTGGTGAGTCGGAGGACGAGCTGGGCCTTTCTCCAAGTACGTATTCGCCCGAGTCATCGCAGTTGTCGGCGCCATCGCTTTTGTCACACTCTTCCATCTCATCCATGCGCTCCTTGGCTTCGCGTCGCGATGGCACTCCAAGCGAGCCCACGCCCGAGCTCGACGGGTCGTCACGTTCGCCCACCCCTGACAGCGTTGACTCCTCCGATGCTGGGGGCTACGTGTCTCAGTTGAGCCCAGGTGCCGAGGCACCGGCCAAAATCCGGGATAAACCGCCGCTTGTGGGCACCGCCAACGAAAAGGCGGAGCATTCGTCAACATTGCCGCTGCCGTTCCCCTCCCGGGCCACGGCGCAGACGGCTACCGCACACAGCACGTCTGCTACCTATTCGGCGGGCGAGCCCGGAACCATGAATGGCAGCAGGCATGCTGGTGAGCAGCTGAAGCGAGAGCAGGAACGGGCAGAGCGGGCGGCCCGGGCGCCGCACCGGCCTCCAAGACGCAGGGCCGAGAGTGTGTTTTGGTCCATCAGCGATGCGGACGTGCACGGCACGTCAGTGCAGCAGGTGCTGGCTCAGGAAGCGGCTACGTACATGTTATTTTACCAGCGCGTCCGCGACAAGCGGCTCCCCTTGTAGGAAACAACCAAAATTGAGCCTAGCAATATATATACGCCGTTCTAGGCATCTAGCTAAACTCCTGGCAAGGCGAACCAACCCGAGCCAAGCCAAGGCGGCCAACCGGCGGCTGCTAACGCTCGGGCCGGGCCCGCTACCAAGTACGCAGCTGCTTCAGGCGCAACACAGTTTCTAGAGGGCCTCCGGCCCTGGCAATGCAGTTACGCATGCTTGCAGGCGACCCCTGCCGCCGGAACCACTCGAGCCACTCGAGCCACTCGAGCACCCGCGGCAAGTGGGCCCAAGCAGGTCCCACCTGTGCTGGCCAGAGTCTCCCCGGAAACCTCTGCCGAGTCCACAGACACTTCCTGCCGCATTGTTTACCTGGCCCTGTTCCCAGATTGCGTGCCTGATGCCTGCACGACGAGGTAACCTGAGGGCCAGGTAAAACAGAGCTCTATCTGTGGAACTATTTGTGGAGCTAGCTGTGGAACTATCTGCGGAACTATCTGTGGAGCTTTCTGTGGAACTTTGGCGCGCAAAACCGTATCCAATACATCAGCGAGAGGGCGCCGGCGTGCGGGCCCGTTCGGGGCGCTGCAGTGCCTCCGCAGTTGCTGCGGAATCTGTGGCATATACCGGCTAGCGGCAGGTAAAAACACGTGTAAAGAGCGGCTAACTTGCTACATAAAACTACCAAAGCGCAGGAACCATGGCGCCGGCTACTCCTTCTTGTAGGCAGCCTTCTCGTCCTCGTAGCGCTTCTTGTCGGCCACGGCCTTCTCCTCGTAGGGCTTCTTGGCGTCGGCCGTCAGCTTCTTCCAGTTCTCGCCAATAATGGTGTGGACCTTGCCGAACGAGACGTCGGGGTTGGCCTTGCGCACGCTCTCGCGCTGCTCGTTCGCGTAGTACATGTACGCGGTCAGGGGCCGCTTGGGGGCATTGGGGTCCTTCTTGCGCTTGGTCGTGGTGGTGGCCGCGCGCGTGGTGCGGCTGCGCTTGGTGGCATCGTCCTTGGGCATGGTTGGAAGCGGAAGCGGAGGGGGTGTCTGCGGGTGGGGAGGGTGTATGAGCGCGACGGCTATGAAAATTCGAGGAAACGGCTGGCTGGTTGTGCTGGCGTCGCGTCCGGATGGGCTTACTGCGGGTCGTGCATGACTATTTGTACCATTACCTGGGCCCCGGGGTTCGGGTACGCTCATTCGGCCAGCCTAGCGCTGCATGGGTAGGGGCTCCATGCACGCTTCCGCATTCCACTCGCACAGCGTGCAGCCCACGCATTGGGCTACTGCCGCAGACGGGGCTCACCACCCACGCACGCACGCTGGCGGCGGGCCACGATGGCCCAGCCGGGAGCGGCCCGGGACGCGTGGGGCACGCGACATTGCGCCGCACCGCCGGCCCTGCGGTCAGGCACTGTGCCTCCTTTGATATTTCCGGGCCGGCGTTTCCGCCGTATCGCGTGCCAGCGCGCCAACTTGCGCGTTTCCGCCAATCTTACCACCTGTCTCCCGCCAGCAGCCCCGCCGTGCATCGCATGCTAGATCGCAGCAGTCAGCCTGTATTGTGCATGGCAAGGTGGGCCGGCCGCAAGGTGTGCGTGCATCTTGTACGTAACGTACGTACACACACACACACCCACCCACACCCTCGCACCCATCATCTCCCGCACTTGGACAGGCAAGGGGAGGGCAGATCCACCTCGATGGGGCCTCGATAGACACACCTAAAGGCCGTCGTGGCCGACGCAGCGTGGCCGCTAGCGGGAATCAAAGTCCCAAAAAAAAATTCGCCCGGCCGCGGCGACCCTGGCGGCCCCGTTTGCCGTAATGCGCGTTTGAGCGTCCCGAGAACCGCTCCGGCCGGCCTTTTTGGCATTTTCGCACTTGCTCCTCTGGTTCGCCGGCGCAAGGGAGGGGCCGAGCTGCGTGCCTGTGCCTGCGGCCGTCGGCTGCCAGCTAAGGGCATATTGGCCAGGCTTACCAATGCCGCATCTCCCCATGCTTGAGAACCTGCAACCGGTACATGCCTGCCTGCACCTTGTAGATTGCTAGTGTGCGGTGGTGCAGTGATCTCCCCCCATACGTACGTTCGACCCGGCCTGCGAACGCGAGGTGAGGGGAGGGGAAAAACATGGGGAGGAATGATGGCCGCCATCTGGCAAATCCCGGACAGACATGCCCTGGAAGAGCGAGCTCAGCTGGGCTCCCGCAGGTGGGTGCGGTGAAAAAGCGCGCCGCCCGCGCAAAGCTCGGGCCGTAGAGCGCCCTGTCCCTGCCACGCGAATTGCCTGGCTCCGCCGCGAGTTTCCTCCCCCAACACGTTGATCTGGCCCGGGTAACTGTTTGGCTGCGATCAGGCCGGCCGTCGGCCTGAGATCGCCGCAGGCGCCCCATGTGCGGCAGCTGGCTGTTACGCCATCTATCTCACCTTGCGTAGATTGGCACCGCAGCTAGGCAGTCGCTGAGGCGCCCCGCCGCTCACCTCGGGATGTCTGCTGCCGGACCCAAGGGGGAGACAAAAATGTGCAGCGCGACGAAACCGGTCAAAACAAAAGAAAAAGGGAATAATTAGAAAATATGAAAATATGGAAAGATGAAAATATGAAAAGTGCACAGCCAGCTTGACCGCAGCACTACACGCGGACAGCACGGACCGGTCTGCGCTCTTATCACAGGTCTATAAAATGCATGTTTACGCGGCCGCTCTCTGCGGCCTGGCTCTCTATTTTCCTACGCACATTCGTGGCTGTCGGGCGCCTCGCCTCAGACAAAGGTTTCAATTAGCTGCGCGGTGGGGCAATGCAGGCAACTTTCAGGGCCACGCAGCGGCCGCCCCCTGCCCATGCACATGCACCTGCAGCCCGCGTGCAGCACAACACCAGCGGCCAAGCTTGCTGGGGTTCGGGCCGCCCCAATTTACCGACGCCAGACACCCGTGTCTCCCAGCTTGAGCCAGCTTGATCAACGTTGGTCCGGCGTCGCCGGGCGAGTTCGCGATGCATGCACCCTGCACAGCTTGCATTGACAGCCACCGTTAGGCTTGCAAGGTGAGTCGCGCGGAGGGCCTCCACACGCGACTTAATGCTAGGCACAGACTGGCCTAGCATGGCCGCCAGCCCATGCCATCGCTCCCGGAATGTTCTGCGGCCGGGCGCTTCTGCTTCGTCCTGCCGGCCCAGCAGCCCATCGTGTTGCCAGGTTAACTTCATGGCTCGCTGGTAGGAAACCTGCCCCTTCTGCCTGCACGGGCGGCGTTTGAAACCCCTGGCCAACAAGCAGCGTCACTGCGCCTCCAGCACTAGGTAGATGACCAGATTCCGCCAAAGCCGAGCTAACTGAGCTTAGGCGGGGTAGAGTCAGCAGCATACTTTTGCTCATTGAACCGCCAGTACGGCTGGAATGGCGGCGTGCCCAGGGTCAGGTAGGGGTCCTGGGTGCCCTCGCCAGGCGAGACGAGCTCGAACCACCGCCGGGCCCACTCCTGGCCCGCTTCCTTCTCCTGGGCCCGCAGCTCGCGCTGGCGGTTCTCGATGGTCGACTTCTCCTTGGTGATGGCGTCGTTGTCGGCGGCGCGGATGGCATCGGCCACCGGCTGCCAGGCGCGGCGCGACTCAAGCTCATGCTGCTCCTCGAGGGGCCGCACGCCCAGGGCGGCCGGCACCGAATTCGAGAGGTCGAGGAACTCCGACTCCTTGCCGGTGGCCTCGTCGCGGATGGTCAGCTTCTTGTTCCACTGGCCCTTGATTGTGTACAGCAGCTTGTCGTCCTTGTACACCAACGTCTTGACTGTGTGCTTGGCGCCACTGACCCAGCCGGCGCCCGAGTAGTTGAGCTCGGCAAAGTGGCCCGTGGATGACTTGAGCGTCGACTTGCCGTCAAGCTCGAGGTAGGGCGCGCCGGACAAGAAGCCCTCGAAATGCATAGCCGGCAGCGTCACAAAATAGTGCTCGGGCTGGCCGTCGGCGCCGGTGAGGGTATAGATTGAGTGACCCGTCTGCTTCACGGCCACCGTGCCGTTGAAGCGGGCCTGGATGCTCGAGAACCCCTGGGCCTGGGCGCGGCCGTCGCGCGACTTGACGTAGTAGGCCGAGATGGGCGGGTGGTGCGACACCTGCTCGGCCACCAGCTGGGCCGCGCCATTGTCCATGTCGGCCACAAACAGCTCGCCCAGAAACGGGTTGAGCGGCTTTTTCTCGTAGCCCTCGGTCTGGTTGCGGCGGGTGAACTGGGCACGCATGCAGGTGAACAGCCACTTGAGCACGGCCAGGTACCGCTGCGTCGGGTCCGCTTCCGCCAGCGGCGCCGTGAACTCGGCGCCCGGGTACCAGTACGAGGCGTACTCGAGCTGCGACGTTGGCGAGAGGATGAAGGGCGGCGCCGTGAGGGCAGACAGGTCGCCGCGGAAGGACGCGATGGACTGGAGAAGCGACCGCCACGAGGTGGACGACGCTGCCTTGGCTGCCGCTGCCGGTTTGTCGTCGGACATTGGGGCTCACAATCACAAGGCTTAGACCGGAGGTGGAGGTGGAGGTGGAGGTCTTGTGAGGGCACGGCTCGCTTCAGGGCAGCGGGTTGATGAGGTGGTCGTTAGTCACGAGGGGTCTCGCTGCATGCACGCGTGGCGTGGAGAGAGAGCCTCCAGGGCAGAAGCGGCCGCAGCGAGACGCTCTATCCCATGGCGCCGTTGCCTGGATACTTACTCACTCGGCGGTACGGTAGAAACGGATCATACAAATCATACATGTGAACAACATAGCAGTCGTTCGTGTCGACTAAATAAGTTATAAATGCCAAGAGATGGAATAGCATGCTGATCGTGCCAGGTGGGCCCGGCCCGCCTGGCAAACGAAATAAATAGTCGGAAATACGTAAGACGCAGGAAGGAGAGCCGGAGAATGCGAGAGAGAGAAGAGCAAAAGAAAACAGAGCCTGAAAGCGCATCCCGTATGTCGCTAGGGTACCTGGCCAGAAAACTGCGCCCCAATCAGGTTCCAGTGGAGGCCCTCGGGCAGCCCGAACGGGTTCTCTTCGCCGGCCTTGCCAGCCACCTGGTACTGCGTGATAGATGTCGCTCGCGCAATTAGGTACTCGCGATTGTGCAGCTGCGAGGCAATGGACGGGTCCAAAAAGTAATGCGGAGCATTCACGTTGAATGCCGCCCACGGGTTCGGAGTCCGGTCGGGGTCGCGCGTGGGCAGAAACAGGATTAGGTCGCCCACAGAAAACTGGTTGAGTGCGAGTCGGTGCCGCACCGCCTGCTCCAGCTTGCGCACGCGGTCTCGATACGTACGCACCTCGCCGTGGTACTTCCTGGCGACGCGCTCAACTTCTGCAAATCGCCGGATGACCGCGTCGCGATAGATATCGTAGTCGATATAGATCTCGCCGACAAATTTCTGAAACACAGTCTCCTGCTCAGGCTTGTTCACCCAGTAGAGCAGTTCCGGATTAGGAAGTGGGGTTTCCGCCACTCCGCCATCAAGCAGCTCGGCACCGGAGTCGCGGCGGTCACCAGCACCAGGACTGCCAACAAGCGTGGGGCCAACCTGCTCGCTGCCAGCCTCCGCCCTCGTTGTCACTTCGCTACCTGCACCCTCGGTGGACGCAGCTGCGTCACGTCCGGAGCGGCTAGCCCTGCGGCCCAAACCGCGAACTCGATTTATAGCGTACTCGATGCGCCCACCCTCTGTCGTCTTGCTTGCCTGCAGGCCCATATTTGCCAGTACCTTGTCCAGATTGTGCGTGTTGGAGTAGAGGCGTTGGCTGACGTCGCGCGTCTTTTCCTCGAGCCAGCCAATGCGGCGATCCTTTTCCTGATGCACGATCTCGAGCGCGCTGATCGATTGAAGGGCATCCGTTTTGCTCGCACGTTCACTTTCAAGCTCTTTCTCTAGTCGGGAAATTTCCAGTTCTGAAGCCTTCTGCTTGGCACGCAGGTCGGCAGATTCTGCGGTCTGCGCTTCCAGCCTTGCCTTCAAATCGGCAATTTCAGCGCGCTGTGCAGCTGCGGCGGTTTCCGCAACCTCCGCACTCGCAGTCGCGTTCGCGTTCGTACCAACAGCGGTTCCTGCCAAACCAGGAGTAGTCGTGGAACCGGGTGTTCCCTCCGCTTCTTTAAATATTGAACTGGCTGTTGAAGGAGGGCCTGAAAGAAGAGCACTGCCATCAACAGAAGAGTCGGCCGAAGTAGTCGCCCCCGACTTCTTTTCACGTTCGCGGACCTCTCGTTGTTCTCGCTGCTGTTGTTGGCGAAACTTCAAAAGCATGGTCTCCAGTTTGCGAATGCGGGACTCGTAGCGCATGGCCGACTCGACAGACATGCTGCGGTGGTCTGTCAAAGACTTGGAGAGCTGGTGGGACATTGCATCTAGCTCAGATCTCAATTCTCCGACCACATCGTGAAAACCTGCCGAGTCTAGTTGGCTCAGATAGTCAAGGACAGAAGACTGGTCGGCGGTCTCAGCCTCAACATCGTTATTTTCAGGGAGCATCTGGATCTCGGCCTTGGGCAGCCGCACTTCCTGCGGAATCATGTGCTCGAGGATCTCAAACGAGCTGTAGTGGTCGTACCACCGGTCGATGCGGTCGACCTCCTGCTGGCGCAAAGAGTCGAGCCATTCGCCGGTGGACGTGGCGAGCGTGCGCATTTCCGTGACCCACGAGCGCCGCCGGGCCAGCTCTATGAGAATCACGCCGTACATGAAGGGCAGATCAATAACACGGGCGACCTCGACCTTGAGCTTATCGCCACGCTCGAGCATATCGGTGAACTTGGCCAGCTCGCCCTTGAGCCTGGCCGAGTCTGTTTGGACTCGGGAAATCTCGTGCAGCGCCCGCGTGATCTGGGCCTGGGCCTGGGTTTTAGCGGCCCGCCACGCGACCTCGAGTTCGTGCAGCTCGTGGGCTGCCGACTCCATTTCGGGAATGATCTCGAGATCGTGGCTTTTGAGCAGACGCTTGGCGGCGGCGGGCACGGCGTCGTCCCTGTGCTGGTCCGCGCGCTCGTGATCGATGTCGACGATCACCTTGTTTGCCAGCATTTCGATATCGCGGCGCAGCTCGGCCACGTCCTGGGCCGGCCCCGGGGTAGCGCGGACGCTACGGAGCAGCATGGCGCCCTGCACCTCGATTTTCTGGCAGCGGTGCTCGATCTCCTCGAGCCTGTCGGCTATCTGGCCCAGGACGCGGCCCGCGCCGGCGTAGGCGGCGGCCACGCGCTCCTTGTCAAGCAGGCCGGGCAGCCTGGTCGCCAGCGCCGGCACGCGCTCGAGAGCGGTCCACACGTCTGGCCACGCGGCGCAGCTGGCGACATCAGCGCGCAGCTCGGCGGCCTGGCGCGCGCGGCGGGCTACCAGTTTCTGCAGCGCGCGCAGGTGGATGGTCATGTGCGTGAGCGCGAGCTGGGCGGCCGCGTCAACGACGGCGACGGCGGAGCGCGTGGCGGCCACGCGGAGCACGAGACGGGTGCGGTTGGCCATTACAATTGAGTAGCCAAGGCGCTTGATAA